>BJFM01002175.1:18927-44492 GCA_016586285.1 Arothron firmamentum | reverse complement strand
TAGCGAAGAATGTCTTGCGTCAAGATTTAATAAGCACTTTGGTGAGCATCGTGTAAACCCTCCCGGATGCGTTGGCCACGAGAAATGTTTTACGTTTCTGTTGCCTCTTCCATGAAATGGGTTCCAAAATGTGCCAGATGATATTTGCCCTGATACTAAAAATAGAAAACGAGAAAGTTTTTTTTAAGCTTGCTGGGTGTGTTCTGGAAACATCCAAAGATAATCTTAAAGCACTTTTAGGTCGTGTGGCTCAAATCGTTTCAATCTAGTAGGATGGAAATGCCAAAGGGCATTACTCGTGGCAGCTAAGAGTACTGACTGTGTTTAAAAAAAAAAGTCTTTTTATGTTCTCCTCTTTATACTTAAATTTACAGGGTCATCTAAATTTAAAGAAAAGGCAATCTACAGATGACAATGTTATTGATTGTATAAAGCAGCTGTGTTATTGACTTTAGAGGGGTTTTAAAAGTGTGCAAGGGAAAATGAATGTTTTTTTTTTTTTTAATTATTCACATCTTGGACTCATATTTGATGCAAACCTTTTACGGCACCTTTTCGATCATAGCATATGATCCAAAAAAACCCACATTTTCAAAGTCTCCCTCCCCCTCGTGTTAACTATAGTGCCATACATACATGAACCTCGCTTTGCTCCCGGCTCGTGTATCAGTGTCATCTCCGCTCGGCTGGTGTTTAACCCAGCGTTAAAATTTTTAAACCCAAATGTTGGACCAAAATGTGAATTGTACAGCTACATCAACCGAGTTAAGTAGTTTTTTTTGTTTTTTGTTTTTTTGTTTTTTTAAATTCATCCTGAATAAGCTTTACCTGTTTGGGATTAACTGCAGTATAAGCCACCACAGGTCACCCAGGCCGCTCTGGTTTGGTTCTCTCCTCCACCATCTTTTACAACGTTCTCTGTATTTTTACTGTAATTCTAACTCTGGATGGTACAAATAGGGTTCTCTGCATCTCTTCAGGGCGCCTAAGAAGAGGTGCTATGGCTCGACATTACCTTGGCGATGCGTTAGTGATAATAATGTAAAATATATATATACAGTATATAGTATGTTTTCAAAAGAATAAAGACGTATTACTCAAGCCACAGGCCTGAAAAGACATTTAACGCCAACAACAGACCCTGCCTCTTATTCTCTTTTTTGAGATAATGGGAAAATGTACATGTTGCTGTACTGTAATACATGTTACTCATTCATAGTATCTACTTTTAAGTTTTCATCCACATGTTCTGTTTGGATCATGTATGAACTTACTGTAATTAATTTTAGTTTACCTGTATGTTATTAATATTCATGTTTTATCTGACATTTGCATTTAAGCCTTAACTGTTTTAATCAGCCCATTTCCATTACTCTGTATGGTTTTTTGCAGTATTCAGCCGTATATACATTATTTTATTTTTTTCTTTCTTTCCGCATGGAGTTCCTAAGCTGTAATCTGTATTATAACTGTTTAACCCATGTTCTCTATGAAAAGATATCGTGTAGATTGATTACACTTTTTCCCTGTCTTGCATTGTGGTTTCATATAAAGTTTCTAGACAACTAAATATGCACAACCAAGACTGAGAAGGTAAACTAAGGTTATGTTTAAAAAAAGAAAAAAAAAGCTTTGTATCTTTACCTTGTTTAATAAACAGACTGTTATAAATACAGAATGGGTTGATTTTGAAGAAGAAAAAAAAACACCTGATGTGTCATTCTTTAAAAATATTAATATAAATATGAATTTCAAATGTATTTGTACATCCATGCAGAAGGCACATTTCCACAGCGAACACGTGATTATTAATGTAAAAAATGGTACTGTGACATGCATTTGCTCTGGATCAAACCTGAAAACGCACAGGCACACAAAGCTAAAAAAAAAAAAAAGGCAGCATCCTTTAAAAAAAATAAATAAATAAAACCAATCCTAAAATGGCCAGAGACAAGGATGAAGAACACAAGGAACTAAACATTAAGAGACTTGGCAACAGAATCAAAGCAACAATGATGTCATTGAAATACATGCAAACCCAGAGATAAACATACAAAACACAAAGTCACGTTTATGTAATGACGTGGAGCATTTGTAGAACCCTAATTTTGTTAAGATGTAAAAATCAGAATTTTTTTCTTAGTAAAATAATAAAATGTACAACATCTTAGATGTGCTTTGCAATTTAAAGAAAAAATATATTTACAGTAAATATACAGTAAAGTATACCACTCTTATGATAGAATACACACTGTAAACGTCCACTGCTACAATTTGATAAAATGTAAACATAAACTGTTTTTCATAAAGTGCGAGTTTTATCTGTAACCAGGGAGACTTGTTAAGGATGGGGTCTGCAGGAAACAGAAAGTGGAGGAAACATGGAGGAATATTTACATTAGTGACACAGAAAACAGACCTCGTAAACAGCGCCACCCAGAGGTAGCACAAAGTCTGGATTCAAGGATCCAATTCAAAATATGGATATGGATGGAATATGGATGGAATATAAAATACTTTATACTGGCACAAGAATTTCAGTGCTTTAAAGGTGACGTTTGTCAAAAGGATTTTACAGTTTTTGCACAGAGTTGGGTGTCTGAGGGCGTACCAACTGTAGAGGAACCGTCCCAGTGAGTTGTTCTGGGCTGTCCCCGTTAGAAAAGGCAATATCTTCAGGTGACCTCCAAAAAAACAAGAAAACCTGAGGTGACCTGAGGTTTCTCTACTTGTCTGTGGGTTCAGGAGGACCTGATGGCATGTTCAGATTGAGGTAGCCCTGCTCCGATCGCTGGATGGTGGAGACGGACAGCTGCGTGCTGTTCATCACGGCGTGTTCAATCACCTTCACGTGACACTTGTCCAGGTTGTCCAAATAGGATGGCAGGCTGGCGAAGGTACAAACGTGAGTATTAGAGGAGTGCAACATGAATCAGAATACTGACAGAGAGTCTTACGGCAGTGAAGAACTCAGGATTCCTTCGATGGAGCTCTTATTCGTCTTGGTGTTCTGGAGAGGATACGGACAATTCCTTTCATCAACAAATGCTTCTTACATCAGCAGCAAAGGAAGGGACATGTCACCCATTTTTCTTATCAGAACAATGTGCATGAAAAATCCGCAGAGGCATTCTGGGAGGTGTGCCCCAGTAAGGCAGGACCTGTTCGAGCGGTGCTACCTCCAGTGTGCTGGCTGACTTCCTCAGGGCACTCTCTAAGGAGCAGTTCTGTCTGGAGAGCATCTGGATTTGGTGATGAAGAAGTCGCTTTTCCTCTTCCAACATGTTGAATCTAGAACGCACCAATTCATCCAAACAGACTCAATTTGAAATGCCCAGTTACCGCCACAAAGCACCGGCAGTTTCAGGAGCGATTGATAAAACATACCTGTGCTGGACGGTTGATGTGGTCCTCATGCGTTCTTCTTCCAGCTTGTTGATCTTCTGCAGCAGCTCCCTCCTTTCTTCTAAAAACTTTTCTCTTTCCTCTGTCAATGTGCAAATTAACCGTTTCACCTGAAAAACACCAACACATTCCCGGTGTCCTAACTTACCCATGTAGTTATGTGGTAGATCGCCCTGACCAGTCCGACAGTGACGCGGTAATGTCTAGTGTGATCACCTCTTTCTCCAGCTTCTGAATGATGCTGCTCCTCTGTGCTGTTTCCTTAAAAAGCTTTTGCTTGGTCTGATGCAGCATGGTCTTTGCCTGAATCTGCTTTTCCATGTACTTACTGGACGGGACAGCAGAGGAAAGGTCAGTTTTCGCTTCATTCTACTTACTAATCTATGTTATTATACAAATGAAGATGCTGAAAGTGATGCACCTGTGTATCCTGTTGTATTCCCTTCGACTGTGCAGCAGGTCCTCCTTCAGTTTATGGTTGAGGTCCTGGCTGGTTTTCACCTGCACGACACACGTGTCAGACATACTCATCACACTGGGCAGCTGAACATCAAAATCACATTCCTGCTTCAGCCTGGTGACTGTAGAGAAAATGCCTTTGCACAAGAAGGAGACTCATCCTTTCTTTGAAGTTTCCAAAACTACTGAAAACCTGATGAACTGCTGTCCCTAACCTCCTCTTTGGCCTTTCTATGTTCAGTCTCCACGTCAGCCAGACGTGTGTTCAGCTCCTGGAAAAGCTGGTTGACCTCTGCGTTGGTCTTGCTCAGAGTGGCTTCTTTCACCTTCAGAGTGGTGACTTGCTGCTGCAGCTCCTCCGCACGTTTCTCTAAGAGAGTTCTGAAAAATGTTGATGGACAGACGGATGGGCAGTCAGTACAGTGTTAGGACTGTTTAAAGGACAGCATTGGGGGCATCCGCTCAAGGGTTTTGCGTGTGTCTTCAGTACAGTAATGTGGACTGGTTCACCTGGTGGTCTTCTCCTCATGTTGCTTTTCTCTCAGGGCTGAGAGGCTCTCAGACAGATCCCCGTTGTCCCTCTCCAGGCTGTTGATCTTCTGGACCAGGACTTCCTCCTCATGTAGCTGGAGCTCAACACTCGTTAACCGCTGCTGCAGCTCTAACGCCTGCATAAAACAACATGGAGCATTACAATATCCTGAGAAAAAGAAACTGGTCCTGAGAAGACCTTCAGCATTAAATTTCATTTATTTTTACTTATCCCATATGTACCAAATGATGACCAGAACAGCTGTGGAACTAGAAATTATAAGAAGACAAAAACCAGAAATAGCATTGCTAGCAGTTACCGTCTTATTAGCAGCAGCCAGCTTTGCCCTCTCCGTCTTCAGCTCCCCCTGAAGGCTGCTGATCACACTCTGTTTGGTGGAACTGTCTGCCAGCTCCACCTCCAGTTCCCTGATTCTCTGCTGCTGATGTTCCCACTCAGATAGGTGAGCTTGAATGCTTCCGTCAGCCTGGTAAAGTTTGGTGTTGGCCTGTTTCAGCTCTGCAGAAAGCTGATGAAAGACCAAGAAGAAGTTAGCTTGCTGGTTGACGTTTTCTCAGAGTAATTTACATTCACAGTGAGACCAGTGACTAGAGTCATTCTCAAGAATGGCTCTGTAAGAGGATGCGGCGTGCATTTAGGTCCCGACCTTGAGCTTTTCCTGTTCCAGCAGGGTGTTGTGTCTCTTCAGGTCCACGTTCATCTCCTTCACATGATGCAGCTCTGCCTCTGCTGATGTCAGCAGACTCTGAGACCTCTGGAGTTCCTGCGGAGGAGCACAGAGGTATAAATATCTTCTCTTCATGTTGATTGTGAATGTTGTTCTCTGAATCTGTTGTTTTGGGTGCATTATGTACCAAACACAGCACTGGTGCCAAAGTTCCACATTCTTTTCACTGAAATTTTACAAAGTAAAATTTGGTGCAGACATTCATGCTGGACACAAAATCTAAAATAAACAAGTGGCGAGGGCAAGAATGTTGCACTTTATCTATTTAACATCTTGTTCCAAAACCAATATTTATTTAAAACATTGCATCAACATAGTAACCGTCATTTAACTTCAGGGTGCAGGATCAGTAAATATTAAAATCTTAACTTTAATCACACAGATTTTACTTTTATTGCCACATACACATACCACAGGGAATTCAGAAGAGGAAAAAAATTCCATTTTATTCCCTTCTATTCATTCAGCTGATTTATTTAATAGAAGATCATTTTTATCTGAAATAAAGCAGCAACAAAGCAAAACCAACCTTAACATATTCTCGGGCTTCAGCAGCCTGAGCCTGCAGGACTGATTTTTCCAGAGAAGTCTTCTCCATCTCCTCCTCAAGCTTGGTCTCCTTCTGTTTCAGCTCCTGCTTCAGATCTGAAACCTACAAATACAACATATTTACATATGAATAAATTTCAGCAAAAAAAAAAAGAAAAAAATAGTGGTAGGGCCTCAATATTAATATATTTCTAACCCAATAGCCCTGTTAACACAGGTTAGCTAAGATGACATGGTAGCAATTTCAACCTGACATCATACATCAGGTAAACCAGCTTTAAGATTGTTCCCCAGATGTATTCTGCTATCGTTAGCAGTTACCTTCTTATTAGCAGCAGCCAGCTTTGCCCTCTCCGTCTGCAGCTCCTCCTGAAGACTGCTGAGCACACTCTGTTTGGTGGAACTGTCTGCCAGCTGCAACTCCAGTTCTCTGATTTTCCGCTGCTGATGTTCACACTCAGAAACGTGACTGCGAAGTTTGGCCTGGGCCTGATTTAGCACACAGGAGACAAGATCTCTTTCATTTGGAGACGTGACTGGAAAAGAGTCGGCAGAAACGCTAAAAATGTTTCAACAAGACGGAAGAGGATGTAGAGTGATTGCTGGGTCCACGCAACGGTTTCACACCCCGCAGAGGATCTCTTACATGCTGAAGCACACACAAAGCAGCTTTTCTCCTGGTTTTGTGAGTGAACGGATGTTCTGCTGGGGTTTTTTAAGGCCAAGGATTTTGAATCATCAGCAGCAGTCAGGAAATTCAAAGTGTGTGCTTGTGTATTTAGATCCCGACCTTGAGCTTTTCCTGTTCCAGCAGGGCGTTGCATCTCTTCAGGTCCATGTTCATCTCCTTCACATGATGCAGCTCTGCCTCTGATGATGTCAGCAGACTCTGAGACCTCTGGAGTTCCTGCAGGCTCACATAGTAGAGGAGGCCACATAAATATGCTTACAGTACCTACAGCTAAGACTGAAGTGACTGTTTTGTTTTGCCTGGGAATGACTCAGATTTTTCAAAATTCAGAAAATATGCAGATATTTTAATTATTATCATGAAGAAACTTGAGTAAAAAATCGATCCCACCCATTGTAATCTACGGAACAAAACAATGCAGCTGTATGTTGAACACTGTACCCTCTTCAATGCTTGGCTTTCACTGGCCTCAGCCTGCACGGTTAACTGTAGCTGAGAAACCTTCTCCTGCTCCTTCACCAACTCCGTCTCCAAAGGCTTCAGTTTCACCTTCATTTTGGCAATCTATAGCAACAACATTAAAAAAACTCCAAATGTAAATAACATAATAATAAGGATATTTAATTGTTGTTCCAAATGACGTGCAGTTCCTTTTACCTGATTATTATAAAGAGTCATGTTTCTTTCTGGAGCGTTGTTCAACATGTGAGGCTGCTCAGGCTTTTGACAACTAAAAAGATCTTCCCTGGCAGACTTTTGCTCCTGATATTGCTTCATATGGTCGCTGCCAGACTGCTTCTCCAGCTCTAGGGCCTCTAGTTTCCTCTCAGCTGTCCGCTTCTCCTGGACACACGAGCTCAGCGTGGCCTGAAGCGCTGCGGTCCGCTCCCTTTCAGAAACCAGCTCAGACCTGTGAGAGACAGACAGACACACGTGCTTACTAGAAAAACACACCAACCGACGGAGCTTTACACACCTTTCTGGTGACTGGCAATGGTAAAAGATAAATGCGCCAGTAAGATCTTAATAAATTCATCAATTTAATGAATTCATTGGTGTTCATTTTGCCAGATGTAAAAATAGTGTGAAACTGGTTTCATGCAAAATAACCAGCTTTGCACAGTTCTATGTCTAATAACAGGCTTAATAAATATGACACTAGCTGAAATATTTTGGGTCATGTGTTCTACTGGTAACCTTAAAGCATCGTGGGCTGTCTGGAGGCTGCTGAGTCTCTCAGGTGCTCCGTCATCGCTCTGCTGTTGGTCACGGCTCTCTTCCTTGCAGTTGCGCGATGTGGGTTTACTGCCAGGACTGTTCTGTTCCTGCTCGGACTGGAGCTGGTTCTGGGACTTCTGCAACTCATTTAGCTGTCAGGGAAAGAGACGAGAAAAGTAAGAATATAGAGAAAATCGCTGATATTCGTCCTCCCCCTTTTTTGGGGGGGGGGTAAACGTGGTGTGCTAAGCCAGAATCCCAGTTGCCTGTGTGTTCTGGCACCACAGAATAGTCAAAGATTTTTGAAAAGATAAACTAAAGAAGGTAATTTCCTTAGGTTTATTAAAGATGTTCCTGTTCATTGTCAGAAATATAAACATTCTGGTGAGATCACAGTGTTAAAAAATCACCCAAGTTTCAAATGTCAAAAGGTTAAGGAGCCAGATTTTACATTAGCTTGAATAAAAAGGACCTGGCTGTTGATATAAAGTTGCTATTTAAAGCAACTGTAGCTTAAAAATCACAAGAAGTGCCTGAGTTTACATAATATTTAAGATATTCAAATTAATAGCATTCAGAAGACCTAAAAGAGCAGCAGTGGAACATAAACACGTACTTACCTTTTCCTCCAGAGCAGCTTTTTCAGCCTTAACTTGGGTGAGGCTCTTGATGAGCGTTTTCCCTTGTTGACATTCTGTCTGAAGACTTTTGACCTCCAGCCTCAGTTTCTTCAGCTCACGTTCTCCGATCTGCAACGCCTTCAGTAGGCAGAATCGGTTAGTTGCACTTTAAAAGAACACGCTGTTGCTTTTTCATCTTGGAAATTTTAATTTCTGTCATTTTTGCAGTCGGATTGAAATACTGGCTAAATGCACCTCCTTGTCTTTCCTAAGAGCAGCCTGTGCAGCGCTGAGGTCTGCCTCCAGCTGCTTCCTCCAGTCCTGTTCCTCCGTCAGACGGGCCTCTAGAAGAGCCAGCCTCTCCTGGCTGCTGTCCCTGAGGTGCTGCCGTACATACGTGATGACAAACAGTGTTTATGGGAAGGAGCAGGCAGAAAGAGTGTATCTGTCATAAATAATAAACGACGAGGAAACAGTGATCTGTAAAATGGCGTTGTGTATTACCAGCTGTAAGTAGGATTCAGGATGTTTGACTTCTTCTCTGTTTGTCTTCATTTTATCTTGAGCATCCTGTTTTTTGAGCTCTGCCTCCAGGACTTTGATCTGCAGTATGTTAGCCCCTTCAGATTATTACTTAATCATTAGTGAGGGAATGGGACAGGTTCTTGGAGGAAGAGCTGAGGGCTGCTTCGTACCCGTCTGTGGAGTCCCTCTAGCTCGGCCTCATGGCGATGCCTGTCCTCTTTGCTGGCATTCTGGGCCTCCCCCAGGAGAGCTTCAAGCTCCTCGTTTCTCTCCTCTAGCTCTTCCTGGTCTTTGCGCAGCCTCTGGAGTTGCCTTTGTAACTCCCTCACTTGTACAAACCCATCCTCCACTGCCTCGAGACACCTTACAGGAATGAAATAACAAATAACAGGTTCACTTGTCAGAATTGTTTCGAGAACATTAGTGTGGGACGAACATTTTTACCGTTTGTGAATGGTATCGTTTTCATTTTGGACATCTCTGCTGATGTTTTTCTCCTTTTGTTGCTCTTTAGCTGCATTTTGCTCTGCATCATTTATAGCTAACTGAACAAACAACGGTCACATGACATTAGACTGGTGCAACAATATTATTGTTTTCTATTTGGATGAACAATTTAGTGACATACCAACCTGCACAAGGATTTTTTTGTTCTGAGACTCTAACGTGTGGATTTGCTCTCTCAACGCTCTGTTCTCAGCATCGAGTTTCTCATTTTGCTCTTTGGCACGTTGCAGCTTAATCAGATCTGTGACAAGAAGGAACCACAGCCATCCGTTAGTTATAATTATTATTTTAATTTCTATGTTTGCTGATGATTGGGTGGCTAGATTTCAAATGGACCCAAATGTAATCATGTCCAACCAAGCAGAATATCACTGAACAAGACGATGTAAATATATTCTTCTACATTTAGCCTACTGAAACGTTTGATGTGGAATAATATTCAGGATGAAATCAGTTCTGTAGTCTTCAGTTAAAAGAGAGGGAAACGGCAGACTATTCTGACATAAATGAGTCTGAGCTTTGGTTTCAGTGTTTTCTTGAGTGCGAGTAGATTGTTACGTTGTGAAGCTGTTGAAAATTGTGATACTTTCATTGGCTTTAATTTCGTCAATAAATCTTTGTAACACACCACTTGGTTCAAGGTTGTTGTTTTTCGCAGCGTCCAGCTCATTAGTAAGTCTCCGGATATCCTGATGAGCCATTGCGAGCCTCCTAGACGCCTCCTCCAGGTCCCGCTCCAGCCACTGGCGCTCATTTTTCTCCAGAGAGATCTCATTGTGGGCCTGATCAAAGAGAGAAGAACGACCAGAAATGAGACTGATGCCAATGACATGTGATATAGTCGTCCGGATGTTGTGACAGTTCTGAGCTGGAAACCTACAGGGGTGATGTGTTTTCTCTGACGAGATCTGCGCAGCCCAAAGAGCTTCTTCAGTGGACTCTGGGACGAAGACTGTGTAGAATCACAACAGACGGTTCATAACAACCAACTGTTCCCTGTTAAACAATGTGAAATAATAGAGGTAATCAGTGAGGTAATTAAAAGAGTTTTCTCACCTTTGACACATTATCAACAGTTTTCTGCGGCTCTTTCCCTGGTTGTCTCAGCTCCTCAGTCTTGGTGTGACGAGTCGGCTCCTGTGTAACAAAATTCAATTAACAACACTTATACAGTTGATTCCTCCACCTTAAATTAATAATCATTAGAATAACTCAGAAGTTATTTGATAGAGTCAATAAAAGTTGAGGACTGTGCGTCCATTTAGAGGTGTAATCACGCAGGTGTAACATTACATGTACGGAAGTCAAACTATTAACCCTTTACCTGCTGTGGGTCCTCCTTCTCTGCAGTGCTCCGACTCTCCAGTCTCATTTCAACAGTCTCTAGCCTCTCCAGTAACGTGGCTCTTTCCACCAGTAGGTAGGCAACCTGCTCACCAGGGCTGCTTAAACCCATCTCTCCCAGGTCCTCCTGAGCCAACATCTCCTCAAGCTCTTTACTCTCACTCTCTGCAAGAGAGAACACTGAGATAACGTCTAGCAGAAGCTCATTGCATGGCAGCATGCAGTATTTCCACTGATCAAATCACTTGGTGTGTTTTTTTTTTTTTTTTTTGGAACCAACTAAGATCAATGTCGGTATGGATTTTAAATTTTAAAGAACTGACCTTGCTGTTGCCTGATCTGGTGAAGCTCTTGTCGCAAGTGCTCATTATCTTTCTCATATTCTGCCGTCAGACCTTCACGTTCCTCCAGAAGCCCACGAATATGTGCAACATAGCTCTCTACCTAATACAGAAAGAGACAAAATGTCACTGACATGTCATTGAGTTCATCTAATGGTTTTATGTCAAATTTGCAAAGAATCGCAAGTGTTCACCTCCTCCATTTCTTTAGCCTGTTGGGCACGCAAGGTTTCCAGTTCCTCTGTGGTTGAATGAAGCTTGGTCTCAGTGTTGAGCAGCTGCTGCCACAGGTGGAGCAGCTGCTCCTCAACACTGGCTTTTGCAGGCAAGCCATTCTCCAAAAGGCGCATTGAGATCTGGCCCAGCGTTGTCTGCAACTGAGAAGCCAGAAAATTACCCTTTAAGCAAATCCATTAACAGTATTTTACATCACGGCTGCTCCTTGTTCTGAACTTCAGCTCACAGCGGCGAGCCAGCACTAAACACCTGATGTTGTATTCAATACTTTACATTCTGGTGCCTGTAACTTGAGCGATGCCGCTACAAAGTATTTAAATTACTGCTTCCACCGCTCAGACTACAGACTGCGTATCAAGTCTCACATGCCAGCTGTATTTAACAACACACCAACTGGCATTTGCTCTTGACAACATTGGTTCTCATGATAGTAATAGCAATCAAACTTACCTCTTCACGATCCATTGCCAAGTTAAAGTTAATGACGATGCATCTGTAACTGATGGACTATAGGATTTCCTCACTGGTAAAAGCACTAAACCTAAATAACAGTTCCCATAGTTCCAGGACATGTTAAGAGGTAGCACACAATGACTAATAGATGCATTATGGAAAAGTCATCAAACTTCTGTTTCTGTTGCATTCATCCATTGAAATGTTTCTTGTCCATTCTTCCCCTGTAAAAAAAAAATGATACTGTCAGGTCCTGTTAAGATATGCAAAGAAATATAGACACCATGCAAAACTAAGCAGCGGTGGAGACTGTATTATCATAAAAATTTTAATACGTACTTATGACAATACAAATAATTCTACCATCACTGAAAAAGATGCATACCTTCAAATGGGAATCGTGAAGGAAAATACGCACAATATTCCTTCCATGGTTCCGGTGCTTTGACGATCTTCGATACGAAAGAATAGTTTGTAAAGGTTAAAAACCGGAGTTTTTCTGCTAACTACTGGTCCCAAAATGTCTGACTAGGAGGAGCGACTCGGGCTTTTTTAGGACAACAGCCCCTTGCATTCCTCCTGGCCACACCATGTACATCACTCAGAAAGATTCTGTTGGATACAGTAGTATCAAAGTAGTATCAGTAGTTCAATCATTTACTGACCACCATTCTATAATATCCTTAGGAAGACTGGCGTAATGAGCAGCGCGCATGAGTTAACAAAGTTGATTTAAACTTCTACCTTAAGTTCCTCTAATGCTAACTTGCTAACGTTAGCGATAGCTTTTTTTTCTTGCTATGATTGTTTGACAGCCAGGGATAATGTGCCCTGATCAGCTGTTCAGATCTTTTGAGTGATTAAAATGAATATGCAGTAAGTGACTGAAGGTCTTCTTACCATTCAGAACAGAAGAATAAACAAGAAGCCCCGGGTTAGCTGGCAAGTAGAACGTAGCAGACTTGGCTTCTTCAAGCTCCTTGGCAACGGACCGTACCATTTACTGAATGGAGGTAAAAAATAAAAACCCTCACGCACGCACAATGCAATTTAACTCTTACAACAACAAGAATAAAAAGCTAATAAAAGGCAAAATAATGATGAGAATTTAAATGTTACAAGGCAATATAATATCAATATATGTATACATATATATGTAGTAGGTGAGCAAAGAGACTGATGGTCCTGGACTGAAATTAGTCTCCCATCAGATGATGTGACAACACCACATTGATATTTCTATAGCCACCATAGGTTTGGGCTTAAAAGCCCTTTTCATGCTTTTCCTCTGGTAACTCTCTCTGTCCGCTTGTCATTCGTGTGCTGGACTGGTCCAGTGTGAGCCATCATGCTCATCAGCTCTTTACTCTCAGAATGAGGAGCACAAACTGCTGTAGGCCCATTTTTGTTTTAGTGTCTCAGCTCTAGTAAAATAGCATAGTCTTTTTAATACATTTATGGACTACTACTACTGCTATGTTTTAGAACTGCTGTTAGTATGAACATCCCAGCAGGTCGAGGGGGGTATTTTATTCGTACAGTGTCTCTCCTCACCACTAGATGGAACCAAATGTTAGACACTGCAGCTTTTACTGAATTATGTTTTGAATTTGTTTATTTTAATAATTCAGAAAGAGGCATGGATGTGCAATAAACCCAATTTTACCTGGAAAAAATATTGAATATGTTCCTAGAAAGGGTCTTTGTAACTTCTAAATATTGTTGCCTCAGTTGACCCTCAGTGAACTGAAGATTGTTTGCACAGACCGTCCTGATGTTGTCAGAGTCACCAGAGTACATGAATGTACCATGTGCACTCTAAATTGTTTTCTGATGCAGCCACACCATTATTTATTTCCTCACACCAAAAATGAATATGATAGTCTAATACCCACAACGCAGAGTGAAATTTAGAAGCCTTCTTTTCATGTGGGTTCATGTGCCTGCACTACCCATGGGTGGGTCTCATGAGAGGTTTCTCAGGATGGAGATGTTGTGCTGAGGGACTAGGAGGCAGAGTTAAAGGGACCTCTGTTCTGCACAGAGGAAATGGGCGTTCACCCTGGAAAAGGAGGTGTGGTAAATGGGGGGACCACCAAGAGGGGCATGAAGTTGAACACCAGTGAAGCTGCTACTGAGATCTGCTTCTGACTTACCAGCAACGTTTGGAGTAAGTACACATCCACTTAACTCAATATTGATTAAAATTTGTAGTTTATTAGACAAAGATAGTTTTAGTGATGATATATCACAGTGGTAAAAGAGACAAGTACTGTGAACATGAATGTGTTTACTGATGTTACAGCTTTAAATAAAGGGTGACTGTATGATATTTCTACTTTATTTTACTTTTTAAAATTTTAACAGGTTCAATGTTTTTAACCTTTGATGTTGATGTAATGGATGGATTCTGGGTTAATGACATAATTTGACGGTAATCGTGACTCCACCCGTCAAGATTCCCGATAAACATTTACAGCATACAGACACATTTATCTTCGTATTTCCCTCATTTTTATGTCTCACTGCACGTCTTATACTGTGAGCCGACACCTTCCCTCGTACTCCACCCATACCTTGAATAAAGCTGGGGGGGATGAAAAAAAATCATAGGCTTTTCCTTTAATTTATGTGAAGTTCATCAACAGTTGCAAGTGGAACAGGTAGCGATAAAATACGTACAGTTTTCTTTTCCTTCTGCAATGTGAGACATCTATTTGGATGGGCAGAGGTCAGCTGGGTCAGTATTTAGTTTTTCTGCAGGGTTGTTGTGTGATGGTCAACACATTCCAGACTGTTTGTGTACATCCAGCACAGAGAAAACTGTTCTGTGATTTGTATTTTTAGGTTTGTGCTTTGAGACAAAATAGAAACAGTAAAATCCACTTTTTTTCCTGAGAATCTCTGTTTTTTTTTGTTTTTTTTGTTGTTTTTTTTGCAGGGAATTAAAAATGGCTTACCTGCTGATGTTTGTGATCCTGCTGCATCTAATCACCCTGGCGATGTTGTTCATATCCACCATGGAAAAGGTAGTGATCAGGTTTGACACCTGATATTTATCTGGAAAAGCATGTCAGCTGTACCATGCCTTATGGCTCATTTTTCTTTCCAGTCCTGGTGGGAGTGGGGCAGTCTGGAGAACTCAGACCTGTGGTACAACTGCAGGTTTGACAACTTCACAGAAACATGGCTGTGTGCGTCCTCCAAAGAAACTGGTAAAAAACAAAAAACAAAAAAAAACCCCAAAACAAACAAACAAACAGACAAACCCAAAAAACCAACCTCCATAAAATGCAGCTTTGGATAACCAAGTGACACCTGAATTTGGGGATGTCTTTTTCCAGAGTGGCTTCAGGCGGTGCAGGTCCTTATGGTCCTCTCCGTGGTTTTCTCCTCGGTCTCCTTTCTGGTGTTCCTGGGCCAGCTGTTCACCATGTCCAAGGGGGGACTCTTCTACTTCACTGGACTGTGTCAAGTCTTCGCAGGTATCAGAGGAGTGTAACAATGTACTGTTAAACCCTGTGCAAAGAAACCATCTCAAAAGCTGTTGTTGTTTTCAGTAGAAATTGTTGAGGAGCAGCCCAATGACAGAGTTAAAAATGTTGGTTAAGGACATCTTTATACGTCACCATCATCAGTAATTTTAGACATTTTTCCACTAAAAGAGGCGAGAACTGTTAAACTTTAATACACCAGGGTACAGTTTAGCCTTAGCTACAGCTGTCTTGGTGCAAATTGACTGACCTGGAAACTGTTTATCTTCTTTTAAAGGCTTGACTGTGCTTTCTGCATCTCTCATCTATACGCTGCACCATAAAGAAATCCTCAAGGACTCCAGAGAGCTGCTATCAGGACACTTTGGTTACTGCTTCATCCTGGCCTGGGTGTGCGTCCCATTGCTGCTTTGCAGCGGGGTTGTATACATCCATTTGCGTAAAAAAGAATAACTAAATAACAGAAAGCAGTGGCAGTAACAGCATTTGGTCAAATATATATATAGATATATTTCGACTTAGAAATGAATACTCAAATATACTATACACCATATTTTGTGCTTCTCTTTACTGCTGCAAAAAATACAAAAATTACCCCAAAAAAGCCCTATAGGAAACTATATGCTTAGTGATGTGCTATGTATGTAATAATTTTTATTTTAAGCTACCCAGTAATGTAGGACATAGATATAAAAGCTTTTTTGGCTCATTTATCTTGTGTATTTCATTTTAATCCTGTTGGGTAGAATCTGCTTGGTCAAAGTAATAACCTGAAATTAAGTCTAATTAACTAAGTCAAAAGGCCTGAGGGTTCAAAGTATATTAACATTTCTGAAAACTTGAATATTTTTTAAATATTTCTTGCCATTTTTAATCTCACTAATCACTTCTCACATCTAATCTCAATGTACTACTATATTATTGGTTTGCAAACTGGATCGATGGTGTATACTGCCCTCACCTGGACTGTAAAGGTAACTGCATTAGGGATACACTGCAGTATAACGTCATTTTTTATTTTTTATTTTTCATGTAAACGTCCAACCGAATCAAGTTTATATTCAAGACCCATACATTCAATCTCATGTATTTATTTTCTTATGTTTTTGGTAGCATTTCAACTATGAGCTGATATTTGTAGCTTATTCGTTTACTTTTAAAGGTAATTGTCATTGTGTATTTACCTCTGTCAAAGAGATATTCCCGAAATAATTTCCACACATTTATTCTCTTTTAATTTAAGAAATCAAAATAATATTATTGGCTATGTTGGGCCTGTTTGATGGGCACTGGGTGGCGGTGTTTGATATCATTTTCAGAGCATAAATCACAGAAGCCTTGCGGCTGTGGGTGGGGGTGAATGACCAGCTGGAAATGAAATTACATCATTATTACAATGGTATTATTATTCTCCACCATTGGTGGTGCCTAAATCACAGTGGAGAATCATTATGGCTTGCCAAATATTCCCAGTTTGAGGAGTGAAGCCAAGCATGTGGCGCCATCATTCCCTGCAGGGATTTGTGTAAAGGGATGAGTTTCTGCAAAGCCTGTCTCCTGGAGGGAGCTTACATCCACTTACAGCGCTCGCATCTCTCCCTTCAACAGGAAGGCTCAGTCAAGGACTGACTATGCTGTACCTTCTGTTTTCATCCCAAAATAGGCTGAATAAATGTTCCAGCTGAGATGTATTCAGAGTATGTCGTCTCTCAAGGCTGTCAGGTTTCAGTGATCTGATTGTTTGGGGTTCGCTTAAGGCCACATTACTGATGTGATTTTAGGCTGCTGGCTGTGTAGTTTCCCAACGTTTGTCTAAACAGTTGACTGTCAGGCTGATATAAATAAACCAGGTTGAAATTTCCATAAGACGCTGAGGAAAGACAGAGACCACGCTTTGCTTCCAAGAACCTGGTGAAGTAAAGAAACATTTAATCATGGACAGATCAGATGTGCAAGGTCATTTTTAATCTATTTGTAGCTGCAGAGGAGTGTGAAAAAGCTGAATCTGGGAAATCCAGCTCGTTTCCTGCTGCTCATAATGAAGGCGGTGCAGCCTGGTGAAGGAGCTGGTCAGAGTCCCTGATCCTGCTGGAACCCCCCTCTGGCACCGACGATCAGACGCTGCTCAAATCAAAGAACGACATCACGGATCCACCACAGGCTCCACCCACTCAGCAGCGGAAGGAACCTTCGTGTTACCTCTGAAGAAATAAGGTCAAAGGTGCTATATTTAGCCGAGCTGCCTTGCCGTGTGGCCCATAAGCTAAAGCCCAGATTTGCGGTGCCAAGGTTAGGACTGACTGTAGAAGGATGCTGACACGGCTCTGGCTGTGCAGCATCCGCACCGCCGCCCTCTGTACCGCAGCTGTTGGCCTACATATGATGCTAAGCTTGTTGTACAGTGATGCTGCTAATCAGAAAAACTGGAACACTGAGCAAACAGCCATGAAACATCCAGAAAATACAGGTCACATGTTTTCACTACCAAATGACATCAGGCCAAAGGGGATGGGATGTGATGAAACAAGATGGAATGTCCTCCAACAGTCGTTCAGGTAGAGGTAAGCTTCAGTTTTACACAGTGGCACATTTCCCTGTTAACCCCTTCAGTGCACGTCTCAGATTAGGATTATGTCTAATTGGCAAAGCTGTAACTTTGAGGTTCTATTAGCTGATGACACGTCTGTCTAAGCCCTTCCGCTCTCTTTAATACCACCAAGAGCCCCGGCGGCGAGGGGGATGCAGTGGTGCTGTGCGCGGTGGCGGTTATAGGTCCGCACAGGAAGTTCTGGAGCAGACGGAAAGCCTGTCTCCACATAAAGGGATTTTATGGCTTAAGCGCAGGTAGCCTCAGTCTTGTAGACAACACAAATGACACTCTGATGCTGTCGTCAGTCGTCTCGCCTCGTGATGGACCAACAACTGAACAGAAGTTGTCCTGTTCAGTAAATAACCTGTCCTATTCAGATCCACATGGCGCTGCCTGTACTATGCCTGAACTTTATATTCAGGTCTGTTTGTCCCTTCTGGGCTGCTGTAGTAACATGGCAACGTTCAACATCCATGGAGGGAGACCAGTGTCAGTATTTACTTAAATACTGTTGTGAAAATGTGAAGGTGTGAACAGAACTGGAACTCATTGAACTCATGAACAACAGGGGATGCATGTGCACCTTGGATGTATGGATGCATGCATGCAGACCCGGTTAGACGGTCTGGTTCTTTCACGAGAACAAAAGGAGGAGACAGTTTCTTCAGGCTGGAATAATGACTCATCTTTATTTTCATCTAAAAAAAAAACCAACAGGATTATTTACACCGTTTTGCACATTTGTGAATCATCAGTTTGGGATCAAGTCTGAACGCAGGACAAAATGACAGTGTGGGAATGTCAAACCTTTCGATGCTCGTGTCGATATTAGCCGTCCGGCCGCTCTTGGTCAGAGCGGCCAGGTGAGGGGTTCTGCATCTCTCCCACACAAAACCACTGCGGCTTTTAAACCTTTCAGCAAACATCTGGTTGGGGTTAAAACACTGACGGAAAATGAATGTGCTCATTTCAGTGAACTACGACCTATTATATACAATCCCGAAACATGTCGCCATTTTATCAAAACAGTGCTTTAGAAAAGTCAATTCATCTGAAGTGTTATCAGTACTGATTTGTCCAACTGGACAAATGGACTGGATTTTTTTTGGCATTCAGATTTATTTTGATGTGTTGAGAGGCAGCACAACTGTGTGGAAAGCTCAAACTTTCCATCTATTCCCTTTGAAATATACATTAGCAGCTGTTTGAAATACTTTGTGGACAGTAGCATCCACAGGTCCTCAGGCGTTTGTCCAGACTGATGCAAACCACCACCCTGGTGTCGTCAGTAGTACAGGGTGCCCATTTCCTTCATTTTAAAAGCTGTTGGCGCAGCTCAAACCATCCCTGCAGCCTCTCTAGTGTTGGTAAGGAAAAAAAGAAAATGGGGTCTTGGATCTACAGGGATGGACAGGAAGTAGAATGACATCGTAATATTGAGACTGCGCCAAAAAAAAGAAAGGTTGGAGTGGAGATGGCCAGTGTATTCAGGGTTCAGGGTGTGTCTCAGCTGCTTTCTTACAAACACTGTTTCTGTGACACCTGACAGCAGATTTTAGATCAGAGCATGTTTTTGTCGTCGGGCTGGATTCTCGACCCGGCCCACGATGAATCAAGCGTCACAGTGATTTCACCTTGTTCGGTTAGTGCACATAGACCAAAAAAAAAAAAAAAAAAAAATCCCACAAATTAGAAGAAAACATCGAACAGTATAAAACAAACAGGGGAAGGAAAAAGTGCTGTAGCCACTTTTTCTTTCTGTCTCACTCTCGCTTGTGTGTCTGCCTGTGTGGTGTTTCTGACATCTCTGGCTTAGGGGGATATGTTCCTGTGTCTTGGGGGGTCGGGGGGTGAGATCCAGGCTGCTTCCCTGAGTTGTGTTCAACAGAAAAGGGCTACAGAAGGACAGTTGTGCTTTCGATCGGAGCCACGGACTACAGCACCGTCTACCTCTAGCTCATTCCAGCATAAATCAGAAGGAATAAAAAAATAAGTCACTGGCATCTGTTGACATCAGTGGAGGAGAATGCAGCATTCTGGTCCAAAATGTTGCAAAAATATATCATCTGTGTTGTATTTGTAACTCATTCCAACTTTTTTTTCTTTAGGAAACTAATTTTAGTTGAAAAGAAAGGGACAAAAGTTAAATTCTACAAAGCAAATAACTACGAAGTGAAATCTAACCAAAGTCAGATATGTTAGTACCATGTTTCAAAGATTTCAGATCTGTACAAACACGCTTTTCCCACAGTAACTTCTTTAAATGTTAAAGTTTCGTAACCTTCGGTCCAGTTTTGTCAAGTGAATAGAAATATGCACTAACCCACTGCCTATATATTTACAAAAAGGAATAGAACTACAAACAACTGTAAAACTATTCAGACACAAAGAGAGTGAACGCCTGGGGAAAAAAAACAGGGTCCAGTTAAAAAACACGCGGATGCCGGCTGATATGTATGTTTGAATATCCGTTAAGACAGTGACAGCTCACTGTTTTGAGGTATAATTTGTTCTCATTCTGTCTCATTTCTTTCTAAAGATGCATTCAGAGTGAGAAAAAAAGAAGTCATTTTATTAAAGTGCTGCAGAACTAATTGAATAGATAAAAAAAAACAAAAAACAGCAGATTGTAGCTGCTGATAAGGCTCATCAAGCAATCTATCCAGGATTTACTGAGAAATACAATTCACTTATCTTTTGTTTAATGGGGTATTGATATGTGGACAGAAGGAGGTTTGGATTCTGACTTCAACGGGTGCTTGAAAACAAAGATGTGTGCAGCTCTGGCTTTTTAGGACGAGCCGCTTCGACGGGAGCATTTTTCAGCTCTTACAGATCACATGAGTTGTGCTGGTGCTTGTTTGACTTGGTTACCTGCATCGTTGGGGAAAGTGGTCCCACCCCCGCAGTGCCCAGCTGCAGCAGTAGCTATGTTTGGATGGCTGGGTCTGAGAGTGAGAAGTGCAGCTTGAGGAGGGTCAGGGGAGCAGCCTCAGATCTGTTTGCTTTGTTTGGATTGAGGGAGTTAATGCGTCTCTGGGTTTGGTGTGACTGGATGTCTTAGGTCCTCCTCTGCTCTAGTCCTAAATTGAATAATTTTTAGAGTGATATGTATTTAGATGTGTGTATATGTGTATGTGTGTGTGTGTGTGCTGTATCGTTATGCTTTTTCAGAATACATATAGCAGCTGCAGTCTCACTCAGTCAATAGCTTGATCTCATTGGCGAGGAGGGTGTTGAAGTTGTAGGCCGGATCTGGGAGTTTGGCCAGACTGGGGGCTGTGGACTGGCAGGGCGAGGACTGCGGGGGTTCCGCCAGCTCCGGGTCGCTTTCGCTGGAAGCGGAACCCACGCTCATGTTGCAAACAGCCTCAGGTAGGGAGCCGCCGCCGCCGGCGGGCACGGGGCACACCTCCGGCTCGCTGCTGGTCTCGCTGGTGCTGGACACGACCGACAGCAGGGACATCTTGCGGGTGAGGCGGCTGGGGAGCGTGGACAGGGCGTAGTCTGCCACAATGCCCGCCACGTCGATGCCACAGGCCTGGTCGAAGGCGATGAAGCCGACGTTGGCGTTGGCCTCGCAGACCACGAAGGAGCCGTCGTTGAGCTGCAGGAGGTCGATGCCGCACACGTCCATGCCGAGGATGTTGGACACCTGTATGGCCAGCTGCTTCCCCTGCTCGCTCAGGGGACACATCATACCCACACCACCTAAAAAGGCAGAGCGGCTTTTTAATGACACACGCACACACACACACACACACACGCACACACACACACACGGCTAAGCAGGGTCCGCTCTCACAGAAGCAGGGCTAGCATTGCCTGCTAGCATCACTGTCACTGTCGGCTGTTGCGTAAATGCAGACTAATCTGTTGACCCATGTCCTAAATATGCCATCATGTGTTACACTTCCAGCCAGGCCGGAAAGGTTCGTCCACTGACACTGAAAATCAGGCTTATCAGCTGAAACTCTTCTCCAGGGCAGATGCAGGACAAGCATGTTGATTTGGTTCACCGGTTTAAAGTAGAACCAAATGCTCTCATGTGCATTTTTCTTTTTTTAAGTGATTGATGTTTGGACATTGTTGAAGCTCTGTATTCAGACCAGAATTTTACCCCAGCAACTTATTTAGACAACCTTTTTCTTAGTTGTGTGAATTTTTGGAGTTTTACGGTCTGATGTTGTACCCTCCCTCTCTTTCCTGAAACATTTTCTCTCAGTTGTATGGCAAAAGATTCTTTCTTGTTTTGTACATGAATAGTGTACAAAACTCAATGCAATAGATTACCTATGGTAATATTAGTGAACAGTAATTCAGGGAGTATAAAACAGCAAAGTTTCTTAATATCACTAAATTGATCAGTTTTATCTAAATCTTTAACAGAGGTGTTTTGGCTACCTAGAGAGCAGTTGCTCTGCATGCGACCGTCGGTGGAGCAGCGGAGCATTGAGCCAATGACACGTCCACCCACTAGCACCACCCGCACATCCCGGCCGTGGGACTCCTTGATGTACTCCTGAAAGATGTAGGGTGCATCGTGGCGGATCAGGTGGCACAAATCTGTCAGGTGGTGTTTGTCCCGCGCCAGGAACACAGCCTTGCCTGTGAGGAGAGAGTGGGGCAGCGGGAATGTTGAGATTAAAGGTTCTTAATCCAGATGATCTGGATTTTAAAAATCAATTTATATCATAAAATGAATTTGTTCTCAGGAGTTTTTCTGAAAAGTAGTCTCTGCTGACTAGACGAGTCTTGTGTCAGTCTTGTTGAGTCTTGAGTCTTGTTCTTGTAGCTCATCTAAGGTGAAAGAAGGTCTGTGTTTTGCTCATATACTCGCTGATGTGCAAGTATGTATGTGGAGTCATATTTATATCTGTCATATTTATGTCATATTCAATATAACAAATAATTTTACAAAGACAGATCGGCAGCTGCAACTATTAACACCAATAATCACGGGTTTTTGAGTTTCATCATTGAGTTTCTGAAGGCTGATTTCTTTAACAATACACTTTTGTGGCATTCCTTGCCATTCAAAGCCCATTGTTATTCCCTAAAACAATGACAGAGCTATTCAAGCGTCGACAACTGTGAACAGCAACGGTTTAATGGGTCAGCAGACACTGGGACTAAATCTTATGGGACCACAACGTTAATGTCAAGGCTCAGGGATCCCATGCAAATATCCTGTGAATTCAGGAGGATCGATCTGTAGACGCACCAGCTAGGAGCTAGCTGGGTCCAGCGTTGAGGATGTGAAGACAAGGATGTGTCTAGCTCTGTAGCATGACAGTCTTCGGGGGGGCCCCTTGTGTGGATTTTAAAGGTGTGGTGCAGTCAACAGTCCTCTCACCTCTGTGCCCCCGGGCATTTTTAACCACCACAGGATAACCCAGCGGCTCTGCCTCGTTGATCATCTTCCGGAAGTTATCGTGTCCACCTGGAAAACACCAACGCAGACGGATGAGAAGGAAAGAAAGGACGTGGAAAATGTGCTCTTGTCTGATAGCACGTTTCACACACGGCGGCTAACTAAGCAGAGAGAAGGGGGGAAGGTGTGTAGCTTGTTGCTATGGTGATGCTGCGAGAGTGATGTCCTGAGCTCCTGCTTCTGTTGCTGTGTGAGCAGATATGTCAGGAAGGATCTGAAGCAAAGGCAACCCTAGTTAGCACATAGATGCAAAATGTTAGCCTTACGGGTACATTTGCTGCCAACCTCATAATGAACGTATTATATTTACCCTTCATTTTGTCGTTTGTATCCGTACTCATTGGTATGTTCGTGGTAACTGTATTTATAATGTCTGAGGTCATATCTGCCCCTAATTGTATTGTATTTTTAGCCTCTTTGTGTGCTAGTCTGGCTTTATGCGACATTCAGTCAGGCTGCAGATGCAAACTAAAGCTCTCACAGCTTTTCTAGCGGGGGTGCACTGGAAACAGTGCAGGGGAGGGGCCGAATGGTAGATGTATGCCTGATCATGTGCTCTGCAACCGAGCAGGCGGGAGGGAGGCAGTGGCATCCTTAATTTTGAAAAATCAGGAGAAGGGCATGGCGCGGGGGCATTCGAGCTGGGTGGGTGGGGGTGTGTCCCGGGGTGTTACATAAGCTCTCCAGCCACTTTGCATGCATGGCCTGTGCAGAAAGCCGACTGGAATGTAGGCCAAACACCCCCCCCTCCTCTCTCTCTTTCTTTATCTGTCTCTATCCCTTTTTGTCACAAACATTACAGCACGGCGGAGGTTCGGAAAACAGAGAGAATGTGTGACATTGGTTGTAAGCCTTTGTTTTGGCTCATTACATCCAACAAAAAAGATTAAAAACAGCAGTCGGGCATGCGTGGCATGTTGTGAGGGCTGCGTTCATTCAGCCTTTATCAACAAGATCTTCACATCACGTCTACATTTGTACATAATACGACAACATTAAAATTGTGGAAAATGAAAAAAATACCTCACAAAGAACAATTGCATATGACAACTAAATATCTGGCTGATTGATGTTGATAAGTCTTGTGATGCAGGCTTACATGCAATTAACACCATTGTAAATATGATCTCAGCCCGTACCGTAGGAGAAGGTGTCAGGGAGAGGAACCCCGTGACCAGCTAGCTCCTGAAACGTCCAGAACTTGTTGACACAGTTGAGTATGGCCTGGGGCCGGTTTATCAGCCGACAGCCCATCTTCTCCAGGTGCCTCAGGACAGTGATGTCACTATCTGACTGCACCCAGGGCGTGGGCACCCGCACCACCACAACCTGAGGATAAGATGTCACCAGCTCCTGCTCCACTCGCAGACCTGTGGAGAAGTGAGGGATGAGCGGCCATGAGAGCAGATCATTTTAAATGGTGGAGTAAAGTTGGATGACAGTTTGCCCTTTACTGCATAAAACTAACCCGGGGCTGCAGTGGTAATGTGAGGTAGAGATTTATACAGCTGCAATCGGGTGCAGAGTCTATCTGCTCCTGACTGCAGAAGGTCACAAGAGGTCAAACCACTCACATGAGCAGGAGTTAACAACTGGTTACCACCTTAAAGACAACCCACTCTTGAAGGTTTAAAAAACCTGTGGCTGATGATCAGTTCTCTAGCCCTCCTCTCCTACTCTTCCTCAAAGAAAAGACTATGTGTGCTAATCTACCAATATATGGGACAGTGTGGCAGAAGAGACACAAAAGCGAGCTGGTTGGTTCTAACCAAACACAAAACAAAATTTTTAAAATTACCCGACGCTTCTAGTAATTGATCTTGACTATTATCCAAGGGTTCGAAACAGGCTCAACTGAAAGCCTCCAGTTTCAGCATGTAGCGTGCACGCCCCGGGCACAGTTGGGAACAACAGACGGCGTAGGAACAAAATAAGCCTGTGTGTACTTGTGCATAAGAGAGGAGACACGTTTGTCAGCAGCGCATCGCTGTGCTGCTGTGACCTGATTTGCAGCCATCTTAAAACCTGCGAGATCAGAGCGGTGACAGACCCACCGGCTGAGATCAGGAGGGGTCGCGGAAATCTTGACCGCCGCAGTGCATAAAGGACACCCCTCCCTTATTCTATTTGCCTTTTCGCCATCTTTTATTAAAAGCAGAAAGATGTGCCGTCTCCCCCCTTCCCCGTTCAACAGCAACACACTGATGCGATTGTGCAGCCATGGAGCAACACAAGTGCTGAAAAACTAGGAAACACGAGGGGATGTCTTCTAAGACAGTCGTCTCCCTTCACAGAGGCCATTTGCATCTCCACAGAAACCAAAGAGAGACCAATAAGGCAGCCCAAATTATTAATCTTATTCATTAAGGCGTGTGTGTGTGTGTGTGTGTGTGTGTGTGTGTGTGTGTGTGTGTGTGT
>BJFM01002174.1:10645-29058 GCA_016586285.1 Arothron firmamentum | reverse complement strand
CCCCCCACACACACACACACACACAAACACACACAAACACACATTCTCATTACTAATGTCAGGGAAATCGATTCAGAGCTCTTAATTGTTGACAGGCAGCTGGAGAATTTTAAGAGGCACCATTGTTGTTGCTTTAGCATCTGTGTGTGTGCGTATGTGTGTGTGTGTGTGTGTGTGTGTGTGTGTGTGTCTGTGTGTGACTGCATCTCCTCATTGTGCTAAAACACAGGAAATTCCAACAGATACAGACAGAACTCTTCATCTGTAACCTGAACATTTAATCTGAATGGATGCCTTTTGACGGCCGTGTTGCAGTAACCTCTGGAATCCAGGTGGGGCAGCATCGAGCAGCGGCGCTCATTTCAACCACTGAACATCAAAGGGGAGTTGTGCTCGGCCGGATTCACTGATCTGGGGTCAGTCGACAGGAAGGACCCTCCTCTGGTTCCCACAAAGCTCCTTAAACCCTGACAAAGCTGTCGCAACAAACCCCGCCCACAAAGATGCAAAGATACACACACACACACACACACACACACCAGCTGCAGCTATAGAGGCTGTTATCAGCTCAGTTGTGGTCGTTCTTGTTTTTCTCATCATTTCTGGATCCTTTGTTTCACTTTCTGATGATGAAAATCTGTGATGAGGAAGAGCAATGATGATGATGAGGGTGATGATGATGAAGATAATGGTGGTGCTGATGATGATGAGGGTGATGATGATGAAGATGATGAGGGTGGTGGTGATGATGATGATGATGAAGATGAGGGTGGTGGTGGTGATGATGATGAAGATGAGGGTGGTGGTGATGATGATGACGATGATAAGGGTGATGATGATGAAGATGGTGAGGGTGGTGGTGAAGATGATGATGATGATAAGGGTGGTGGTGGTGATGATGAGGGTGGTGGTGATGATGATGAAGATGAGGGTGGTGGTGGTGATGATGATGAGGGTGATGATGATGAAGATGATGAGGGTGGTGGTGAAGATGATGATGATGATGATGATGATAAGGGTGGGGGCGGTGATGATGAGGGTGATGATGATGAAGATGATGAGGGTGGTGGTGATGAAGAAGATGATGATGAGGGTGGTGGTGATGAAGATGATGATGATAAGGGTGGTGGTGGTGATGATGAGGGTGGTGGTGATGATGATGATGAGGGTGGTGGTGAAGATGATGATGATGATGATGATGATGAGGGTGGTGGTGATGAAGATGATGATGATGAGGGTGGTGGTGATGAAGATGATGATGATGAGGGTGGTGGTGATGATGATGCTGAAGAAGAAGAAGCCAATGTGTTGGTGATGGTGGTGATGATGATGATGAAGATGCAGTTTGGTGCAGACAAACATATTCAGGCCTCCTCCATGTGCTGCACTTGCTCTCCCCTCCCCCACCCTCCATCTTTATCTTCCCTCATATTGACCCCTCCTCCTGACCTCTTTTACTGCCCCCCCCCCACAGTGCTCTAGCTCCCACCCCTCCCCCTCTGCATGATTCATGTGTGTGTGTGTGTGTGTGTGTGTGTGTGTGAAGCATCCTGCTACTCTGTATTCTGTGATTCAGCATCCTGCAAAACAGCCACCCAGGTGTGTTCTTCTGCTAGGACCAGGCGTCACTCTTCTGGTCGTCCAGACCATAATACTACATTTTGGTCGCCAAGCGTCTGGCGTCCACCTGTGAGGAAGATGATCGTTCTTTGATCTCACACTCATCAGGTTCCAATTAGCCTAAATATCAAAGAGAAAATAAAAATGCTAGAGTTCAGGTCTGAGGTTACAGAGGAGTCCTTTAGTGTGTGTGTGTGTGTGTGTGTGTGTGTGCTGAGGAAGTTTGATGAAAAGTTTGATCCCTCCCCCAGGCTGTTCGGGGGTTCTGATTGGTTGCGTGTCGGTGTCCTGACAGCCAATCATCTCTCAGCGCCGTCGTGATTGGCTGTGGGTGACCTGATGGTTGCCAGAGCAGGAAGTGGTCAGAGAAGGCGGAGCTTAGTGCCGCCTGATTGGTGGATCAATAACCCTGATCGTCTTCTTCTTCTTGTCTTTGTGTCCCCTCAGAGGACTCATCGTCCGAGAGCGGCAGTGGGAACGGCCTCCCTGCCCTGACTCCGCCCTCCTCGGCCGTTCCCGACGGCCCCGTCGTCAGGGAAGCCGAGGTCGTCAACGGCGACAGCGGCCCCGCCCCCCTGGACTTCAGCACACCCTCCTCCTCCTCGTCCTGCGAGGACCAGCAGCCCGTGAACCTGAGCGAGCCGCCGGCCCCGCCCGCCCGCCTGCCCTTCTCCACCTCGCACCTGCCCGTCACCGTGTCGGCGGCCGCCGCCGCCCTGCTGGGCGCCCTGCGCCCCAGGGCGCCCGAGGAGCTCCGCAGGAAGTACCCGCTGGCCGCCAAGCCGCCCCTCACCCCCCACCTCTCCCTGCCGCCGCTGCCGCCGGCGCAGACACACAACGCACACACTCCCAGCACGCACGCTCACGTGCACGGCGCCGAGCTGCGCCTGGACCGGGACGGCAGGGACTACGGGGGCAAGGTGAGACGCAGCAAGACGACACTGTTGTCCCTTTCTTCTCCCTTTGTGTTGATCGTTTCCTGTGGTTGGAGCTGGACCAGCTCCTGTAACAGCTCCCCCTGCTGGCTGGAGGCCAGCAGGGCTCCAGCCTACCGCTCAAGTCCGCGCTTTCCGCCCTGGTTGCGGCTGTCGCTGGCTGCTGTCCACACACGTCCGGTGCAGACTTGATAAGATGGGCGGAGCAAGTGCACGTCCAGGCACTTCCTGTGCTAAGCTAAGCTAAGCTAAGCTAAGCTAAAAACCAAAGCTCTTTGACCTTAACTCGCAGCGTTTTCAACTGCAAATTCACTTTTTTCACGCACAACAGCAAAAGTTTGAGCTTTTTAAAGCTGCATTTTTTATTCCGCTGCGGAGGAAAGGTTCCTCCTCATGAGGAAAGGTTCCTCCTCATGAGGAAAGGTTCCTCCTCATGAGGAAAGGTACCTCCTCCACCGACAGGTTCTAGTCTGGCTATAAAAGCGGGAGTGGTTGATGGTTGATGCAGTAAAAACATCTGAGACGTTTGGCCCCTGATGGCGAGATTGAGTCAGCAGCACGACTGGTGACGCTTAGGCCAGATGCTGACCGCCTGTCTGACCGCCTGTCTGACCGCCTGTCTGTCTGTCTGTCTGTCTGTCCGTCTTCAGTCTCCTCAGTACAGTTCAGCCGGCACCTACGACACCGTGAAGATGGACCTGAGCGCCGAGGACCTGTCGGTGGGGCGTCACGGCAGCCAGGTCGCCCCTGACGATGACGACGACGAGCACGACGAGCACGACGACAGCGACAAGATCAACGACGTGGAGGGGGTCGACCCGGAGAGACTAAAAGCCTTCAACGTGAGTGCAGCCCGGCCCCGCTGGAGGCGGCGGCGGCGGCGGAGCCGAGGGCCCAGGGTCCCCGGGACTGAGCGTGTTCTGTCCGTCCCGCAGATGTTTGTGCGCCTGTTTGTGGACGAGAACCTGGACCGGATGGTTCCCATCTCCAAACAGCCCAAGGAGAAGATCCAAGCCATCATCGAGTCCTGCAGCAGACAGTTCCCAGAGTTCCAGGAGCGCGCTCGCAAGCGCATCCGCACCTACCTCAAATCATGCCGACGCATGAAGAAGAACGGCATGGAGGTATACACACACACACACACACACACACACACACACACACACAGACTTCTCCACATTTCAACATTGGCTTTAGAGCCTAGAATTCCCAGAATGCACTTGCTGCTGTGCTGCTTTGTTGCGCCGTTGGGACAGAAGACCCTGTTTTAGTTCCTGTTTTTATTCCATCTGTAATAAGAAATCCCATTTTATGCCATTTAGTTTATGAATATGGACCTTTTCTATGTTTTCTGGTTAAATAAAAGTCTAAATTGGTTCATTTTTAATCAAACATCCTTCAGAATTTTTATGAACCGTTCAAGTGAAGCGTAGAAAGCTCTCTGCTGCCCCCCAGTGGACGCCCACCGTACTTCACTCTGATCAGAAAGCTGTAGCTGTTGTTTTGTTTGTCTACGTCTGCCTCTGAAAATGTCTCCTGTCTGCAGACTCGTCCGACTCCTCCCCACCTCACCTCCGCCATGGCCGAGAACATCCTGGCCGCCGCCTGCGAGAACGAATCCCGCAACGCCGCCAAGAGGATGCGCCTGGAAGTCTACCATGTAGGAGCTCGCCCTTGAACCTTAGCGCTCCTGAGGGAGACTTTAAAAGACACCTCACCCCCTGTTTCCTGTGCCAGGACGAGCAGATCGCTCTGGACAAGCCGCCCAGCGGCGGCGGCGCCCTGAGGGAGCCCTCGTCCCTGGCTCACTCCGCCTACTCCCTGGCTGCATCAGCCTTCTCCTCCCAGGACGCCACGCTCTACATCAACGGAGCCGGAATCAGCTACACCTACCGTGGTTACCCTGGGCTGGGCGCCGCCATGCAGCACCCGGTGTCCCTGACCGGCGGAACCTCCGCACAGAGCAACGGTAAGAGCCGGATCCAGGTAGCGGAGGGTCACTCGGCTAGCTTCTGCAGCAGGATGGAAAGACCGTTAGCATCCGGTTTGTTACCGCCACTTTGCTCCATCCCAAATGAAGAAAGGGACGCCCCAGAAGGAAAAATTCAAGCTCCAGTGGGTGTAGGAATGGACCAGGGCCTTATGATAGCCTGTTAGCTCGTGTTTGTGAGCAGGACTGCAGCACAACCCGCAAATTACCGCCGCCTGCGGGCCACGCTGGGAACTGCAGGCACAGTTACAGGTAACTTCTGGAATGAAGAGGTCAGACGGCAGATGAAGGTGTGTGTTTGAGGAGTTGTGTAAAGGTGGGGGGGGGGGGGTTCCGTCCTGCCCTCTGCAGCAGCGTCAGCTTCGCTGGGTGGAGGCTGTTCTTGCAGGACCTTCAGGAGAACGCCTGTGGAACCACACTTACCTGCTGTCTCCTCCTCCTCCTCCTCAGGCCCAACGGACCTCAGCATGAAATCTCTCTCTTCTGCCAACCTGAGCAACTCCGCTCCCTCCATCTCCACCAGTAACGCCCTGGGTGGGCGGGGCAGCGGCGGCGCGGGAGGGGGAGGGGCCTCCACCCAGCTCAGCCAGCCGGAGGTCACGGCCGTCCGCCAGCTGGTGGCTGGGTACCGGGAGTCCGCCGCGTTCCTGCTGCGTTCTGCAGACGAGCTGGAGAACCTGATCTTGCAGCAGAACTGAACACACACACACAATCACACACACACACACACACACTCTCAGCTGTGTGTTCTCTGTCTCCTCCTCTTCTTCTATGGATTCTGTGAACTTTCTGGAAGCTCCTCACAATCAGCCGGAGTGAGAGAGGGGAGGAGGGGGGAGAGGTGTGTGTGAGGGTGTATATGTGTGTGTGTGTGTGTGGGGGGGGTTTCTGCGGATCTCTGGGAGTTTTGATCCGCGTCCATCAGTAACAGCTCCCCGAATACGACGCTTTCACGACGCTTTCGGTTCTATTGAGATTTTTATTTTGGGGGCAGAGTCTTGTGAGCATGTGTGTGCGCGCGTGTGTGTGTGTGTGTTTGTGACTGAAAGAAAGAAGTTTGACTTAAAAAAAAAAAAAAGCACTAAATGTGGAAATCAACAGAACAGAGAAAAAAGGATGGAAGTGTTTTGTGCCGGCTTGTATATAAGCTCTCTGTGTCCTTAAGCACTTTCCCCTCAGCCCCCCCCCACCCCCACCCCTTCCTCCTCACCCCCGAGCCCACCCCCCCTTTTTGATTACCCAGGGAGCAACTTGCTACTTATGCATTCAAGACGCCATGTTGAGCACCAGTAAATACCTCACACCAGACCTGCCAGTCCTGCAAACGCAGAAGCCAGTTTACCGCCTGTTTGCCGCCTGTTTACCGCCTGATGTCCCCTTGCTTTCCTGCCATCAGAGCGATGAAGAGGACGGCCAACCTTCGCCGTCGTCTTCCCTGCGGAACCGTCCCGACGACTCGCGTGGATCTTCGGCGGAGACGCGACCTCTCACTCCTACTTTTTTTACCTCAGCTCTGTTCCGTTCGGCGTCCGACCTAAGCGAAGATGGGTTTTTTTTGCTAACGTGAAGCGGCGGACGCTAACGCCTCGCACTCGTTTCGGCGTTCGCCCGGTAGCCAACCCGTTCCTGCCCGCTGGACTGATCGTCCGATCAGAGGGTGATTCCCAGACTTTGGTGCGTTGAGAGTCGCCGTGGGAACTTTGGATGGTGGAGTTCTGAGCAGAGAAGATCCGGCCCAGGTGAGACCTCAGGAGGTCCAGCCCACAGCTGAACATCTGGAACCGATTGATCAGGTTGATCAAAAGCCTCCTGCTGTCGGCCATCTTTCTTTATTGTCTGCGGTTTCGGATCATGAACTCCCGTCCTCCTTCCTCTCTGTTGGACCTACTCCTTACCGCTCCTCCATGGACCTAAGCCTCCACCTCCTCCTCCTCCTCCGGCTGTGACTGCTCCATCCGACCGTGTTTCTCTGCTGACCTCAGAGACGACCATGCTGTTATTATTGTTGTTACTACTGTAAGAACATTCATGTTGTTGCTGCTATAGAAAACGGACCTTCTGCCATAGACCTGAAACCTCAACAAAGCCGGCCGTCAGCCGACCACAGTGCCCCACCAGAACCTGACTGAGCGGACCGAGTGGAAGCCACCCCGGGGTCTCGCCTTTGACCTTCCCTTGTCTCTCTGTCCGCTCTGTCTCATGTTTTCTTTTTTTTTTTTTGGACTGGTCATGGTTCTCCTTGGTTCTCCTTGGTTCTCCTTGGTTCTCCTTGGTTCTCCTTGGTTCTCCTTGGTTCCCCTTGGTTCCTGGCGGCCTGTTCTCAGATGTTCAGCTTGGCCCCTCCTCCTTTCTTCCACTCTTACCGTTGGTGCTGTTGGCAAAGTCTGCGGGCTCGCGGGTTTCCGACCAGGAGACTGGTCCAGGTCAGAACCTGTTCTGGGTCCAGTTCTCCACCAGTCAGATGCTGGCCCACTGATGGGAAACTTTCAGCCTGCACATGTTTGTGGTCCACAGTCCACCTTCCCCTGGTCAAACGTTGGACGGGGCGCCTAAATGCCCCGTAGGGACAGATGTGGGCGTGGCCATCGGTGGCGATTGCAGTCTGCTCTGTGATTGGTGGAGGGGTCTCGGCAGAGGAAGTGAGGCGGACGTTGTGGAGGTTTTAGCACTGCAGTTGATAATCAGTGAGCTCGGAGGTGGAGGAGCTGGAGGTGGAGGTGTTCCACCCAGGCTCCACAGACGTGTGCAGCGCTTCAAGGTTCGGTCACCGATGTTCCTGAGTGAAGAACAGTTGTTTCTGTTCTCTGAGTGACAGAAGAACAATATGCAAAGAAAAACAGCTGAGGACGATGATGTCACAGCAGCCGTGTGGGGGGCGGAGCCTTCAGCATCACGTGACTGGTTGCTGGGGGCCTCTCAGCCTTCTCCTGTGGGTACAATCATTTTTTTACTGACTGGGACATCTTTTCCCCTCATGGTTGCCGTTGACGACGACGTTCCGTCTCCTCCTCCAGCTGATTGATTGTGACTCACAGAGGTTCCTGTTCAGAGGTTCCCCTCAAAGGTTCCTGTTCAGAGGTTCCCCTCAAAGGTTCTCAGAGGTTCCCCTCAAAGGTTCTCAGAGGTTCCCCTCAAAAGTTCTCAGAGGTTCCCCGTCAGACTGTGAACTTTTTTCTTTTTCTCTTAAATGTGACTTATGCTTTTATTTATTTGTTCTGATTTAAAGAGAAAGTTCCTGAAAGGGAGTCCAGGACGTGAGAAAAGGTCCAGACGTGAAGGTTGTCGGCTTCCGAATGTGAATTGTGGTTCAGAAGAAGGTCCAGGTTTGGCCCCAGAGTGCTTAATCTGAGTTTAGCCCATGGAGACGTGCTGGTCGTCCTGGTCAGGCGTTCCTTGTTTGTGGTCCTGGTTTGGAGCCCAGCTCAGTTGCTCAGCAACAGGAAACAGGAAGACTCCCTCCGCTGTCATCAAAACAAGGCAGGCGACAATCGAGCAGAGGTGGAATTTCTCTCCTTTCTGTCTGCTGGAGGTGAAATCTGAAGAACATCAAGCTGCTCCTCCTCCTCCTCCTCCTCCTCCTCCTGGTCAAGACGCCATCATCTTCTAGCTAGCGCTCTGTTAGCCTGCAGGTAGCTAGCGCTGTCAGCAGCACATTCCTCCTGAGCGGCATCATGGGAAACCTGCGTCACCGTTCCTGCGGGTGTGTCTTCTCTCTGTTCCGGGCAGAGAGAGAGAGAGAGAGAGAGAGAGAGCAGCGGGCCTGGACTTCTGCCTCTTCGGGAACTTTTCTTTCAATTGACTGGAGCTTTAAAACGACGGTTTCCGGGGCGACGGAGCGAGCCTGACGCGTGGGTCAGTCTGACCAGGACCTTCACTCTCGTTCTCGGTGTTTCCCCCCCCCCCTTCTTTAGTCAGACTCTTTGATGGTGTGGATGTCCTGGGCTGGAGCTCCGTAACCACGGCGACACCAATGTGAAACCTCCTGGTGGTCCGACTCAGCGGAAGTCCGATGTTTACATGTACAGATTCCTGCCGTTTGATTTTCCTGACGTCCGTCGCTCCTCCCGCTCATCCCTCCATCCTCTAACAGCTACTCTGCCACCCGTAAACAGCTGATTTTTTTTGGGGGGGGGAGGGGTTTGAAGCAGCTGCGTCTGGGGCTAACCTTTGACCTCTGGGCCAGCCCAGCAGCGCGTCCATCCGTCCTCCCGCTGGATGGAGACCATCCCTCAGCGACTGATAAGCCATCCGGACCCCCGCCTCGGGTCTATTAGTATATTTAGCAGACAACAAAACACGACCTCAGGAACAGAAACAAGGACTTTTGTACCGACCCGTCCGGCTGGAGGCCCGTCTCCCTCGCTTTGATACCACACAGACTCTGACAGAAGTTCTTTTTATATTTATCGTCTTTATTTGGTAGCAGTGGGTCTTTTTTTTGTTTTGTTTCGGGGTTGTTTTTTTTCGGTACCTGTGGCTTTTGGTTCCTTAGAAAATGGTGGCCGTTTCTGTGAGTTGTTGGCGACGTCGGCGCGGACGCCAGGAGAACATATCAGTCCGGTTACCGCGGAGACGCCGACCGCCGCCGACCGCCTGTTTCTGTGAAAATGTGACCGACGGGCTTGTTTTGATTTTGCTTTTGTTTTCTCCTGAGCTGTACGTCACAACGCTAAATATACTAATAAAAGAGTGTGCTGTCTATGGAGGCGGACTCGTGGTGCTTTTCTGACCAGGGGATCAAAGACAGGATCAAAGGGAGCGTTCGCGAAAGAAAAAGAGCCGGGTCAAAGTTCTCCCCTTTCTGGGCAGGACGTTACTATTTCTGCGGGGACTCTTTCAAAGCCAAAGTGGTAAGAAGACAAAGAAAAACGTGAGGCAGATTGACAACGTGGACGGTGTCCGTGGACCACCTGCTGAGGGACAGAAGCTGTCCTGACCACTCAAATCTGTCATTTTTCAGGTTGTTTTTCCTTATTACTTGATTTCGAAAGTTTCACCTAAATCCTTTGACAGACTTTGGAACTTTTACAGATTTATGTCACCGTCATAAAAGTCCCTAAAATGTCGCGCTGAGTTTTTACCACTTTGACCTATATTCGAATGAGGTTTGCCCCGCCCCTCATTAGTATTCCGGCCCCTCCCCCCCCGTCGCGCGCAGGTGTGCGAGCAGCAGGGCGCGTGCGGAGCGCCAAACCAAAACTTGCCGCGTCCGCCGCTCGCGCCTGTCCTCTCTGGCGGAGGAACACCTGCGCAGGTCCTCTTCCTCCTCCTCCTCCTCCTCCTCCTCCTCCTCCTCCTCCTCCTCCTCCTCCTGCTGGGTCAGCTTTCTCCCGTGCCTGGCTCAAGGGGCTCCGGCAGACCCTCGTCCGCGTTTGCGCCTCTCCTTGGCCGCTGTGCGCGCTGCGGGCGCGGAGCTCAGACCTGTGATGTCGACAGAAAAAACCGGTTCCTCCGGATAATCTGGAGCCGGGCTGGCGGAGCAGAATGCTTCCAGCCGGAGGAGGGCACACGCACGGGCGGACCGAGGGGCCGCGTTCGGCGGAGGCGTCTCACTGATCCTGTAGATCCCGGACCCGCCGGGTCCTCTTTACATGTCCCGGGATGGAGAGTTGCTGCCGGGCCTGTATGCCGTGCCTGAAGCGGCTCTGGGACCGCATTTGGCCGGACGTCCGCTACCCGAGCGTCCCGAACCAGAGCCACGTGATTGCCAACCCGACGGCCCGGGCGGCGGAGATCCGAACCGTGTCCGGGGAAATCCGCGTCCCGTCGCCCAAGAAGCGGCCGGTGCAGCTGTACGCGGCGCTCTTCGACTTCGAGGCCCGCAGCGACGACGAGCTGACGGTGAAGGAGGGCGACAAGCTGTCGGTGCTGGAGAAGCGGGGCGACTACGTGCTGGCCAAGAAGCTGACCGGCTCCCTGGAGTCCGGCCTCCTGCCCGCCAACTACGTGGCTCTGCTCCAGGACGAGTTCGCCAAACACAAGTAAGTCGCCCGGACCGGCCCGGTTCCGCTGCCGCTTCCGCCCGCGGGTCTGACGCGGCGTTGTTGTGGAAACAAACACGCGCTGACGTCACGGCGCTCTCGCGGAACCGGATTAAAAGGACTCTGGTCGGGCCGGCCGGCGGTTCTGTTGGGCTGTTTCAGCTCCCGGTTCCGTCTCTCTCCGCAGCAGTTGGTCGCTGATCGATCGGCTCCGCCATGATTGATCCACCCGCAGAGAGTCCTCATATTTCCGCTGACTCCGCGTGTCCTCAAACGCAGCGCAGACACCCACAGCTCCACCCAGTCAGTCCCAGGATCCTCATCCTGGTCCCAGCAGCTGCTGCTGGGACCAGGATGAGGTTCCTGATGAGCTGCTGCTGGGCCTTACTGGTGATTTGGCGACACACCCCCTCACCAGTAGCTGCACTGGGAAGGTTAGCGCTGACCAGTATCATGAAAAGAGAGCAGGCTAACAGTTAGCGTTCATTAGCAACGTTAATGACCGCGTTTGCATCCGCACACATGCAGGCAGGTCACCTGATCACGTCATCAGGTCACCTGACTGCAGTGACGGCGGCGTGAGGTGTGGGTGGCTGATACTGGGAGCGAAACCTGAGCGGCGTGGCCCCGCCCTCTTCTGTGGTCAGTTTATGAGATCTGAGCAAACAGGCGTGACTCAGCGCGCTAACGTGTCCATGACGCGTCTCCGCTGTCCAAACTGGTTCAGCTGGATCCACTTTTATTCTGTCCACAGGGAGACCGCCGGATGCTGGACCCGCCGGGGACCAGTGAGGGGCGGACTGGTCCGTTAGCGTCTCGTTTACCCGCGCTAGCGTCGATGCTAAGGTTAGCGGGCTGACCGGCGCCTCTGTTGTCTCTGCAGGTGGTACTACGGCAACATCAACCGCGTGAAAGCCGAGAAGCTGCTGCTGGCGTCCCAGAACAAAGATGGCTCCTTCCTGGTCCGCATCAGCGAGAGCCACAGCGACGAGTACACCGTCTCCGGTGAGTGGCAGCGCTTCTTGTCCGGTTGCTACGGTAACCTGTGCATCAGGGTACTGACAGCGAGGAGCAGGTTGTAGCTCCGCCTCCTCTGGCTGTAATGGTGACCTTCACGGGTTGACTGCCTGTTTACGTCTAATTCCTCAGTTGTTTAGCTCGGCTGCCTGATGCAGTCAGACAACAGTCGCACTACAGCCGGACTACAGTCACCCCCATAAAACACCGGCTGGGGCTCTGTTGCGTTCCAACCCCATTCCGGAGAAATCCGCAAGATTTCTGCTAGCAAGCTAGCGCGACACGTGCGGAAAGAAAATTAAACATCCAGTAAATTTTCTAAATAAGAAAATTCCGTGTTCAGGCGGATCAGTTTCAGCTGTGGAGGTAGCACGTTTACAAAATACACTCGGTGACGCACCATCAATGATCCATCAGTTCAGGTGTGTTTGACAGGTCAGACTAAAGCCAGGCTACAGCCGGACTACACTTTGACTACAGTGAACAATCAGACTACAGTCAATTAACAGTCGGACTACAGTCAATCAACAGTTGACTACACTTGGACTACAGTGAACAATCAGACTACAGTCAATCAACAGTCGGACTACACTTTGACTACAGTGAACAATCAGACTACAGTCAATCAACAGTCGGACTACAGTCAATCAACAGCCGGACTACTGTCAATCAACAATCGGACTACAGTCAATCAACAGTCGGACTACTGTCAATCAACAATCGGACTACAGTCAATCAACAGTCGGACTACTGTCAATCAACAGTCGGACTACAGTCAATCAACAGTTGGACTACAGTCAATCAACAGTTGGACTACAGTCAATCAACAGTTGGACTAAACTCAATCAACAGTTGGACTACAGTCAATCAACAGTCGGACTACAGTCAATCAACAGTCGGACTAAAATCAATCAACAGTTGGACTAAAGTCAATCAACAGTCGGACTACAGTCAATCAACAGTCGGACTACAGTCAATCAACAGTTGGACTAAAGTCAATCAACAGTCGGACTAAAGTCAATCAACTGTTGGACTACAGTCAATCAACAGTCGGACTACAGTCAATCAACAGTTGGACTACAGTCAATCAACAGTTGGACTAAAGTCAATCAACAGTCGGACTAAAGTCAATCAACAGCCGGACTAAAGTCAATCAACAGTTGGACTACACTTTGACTGCAGTGAACAGTCGGACTACAGTCAAACAGCAGACAGGCAGTAATCAGACATGCAGTGGCCTTTAGGTGTTTTTCCATGAACGGCTGTTGCCGGGCTGTGCTGACAGGTCTTCGCTCTGGGTGGTGTGTGCGTCCTGTTGTAACGGCGGTACTTCCTGTCTCCGTCAGCCCGCAGCGAGGGGAAGGTGTTCCACTTCCGGATCCAGCGCTCGTCCATCGGGGCCTACTTTGTGTCTGAGAAGATCTCCTTCGCCACGCTGGGCGAGCTCATCTCCTACTACCAGAGGAACAACCGCAGCCTGGGGGTGTTGCTGGAGGAGCCCTGTGCTCAGCAGGTGGGGCCCCGCAACACACACCACCCAAACACGCCTGACGGCAACACTCGCCAGGCAGAGGAGACTTTAACTGGCGAGTTTTAAGATCAAAGGTTTTACAGTCAGCAGGGATCCATTCATCAATCAGTGATTAATCAGCTGATCAGAGTCTTAAGATCAATCATGATTAATGTTAATTCACAGGTCACATGACCCCAGAGATTTCACATACAGGAAATGTAACAAGACAATATTGAATCACAGTGGAAATATAACCCCGTTGCTAGGCAACCAGGGGAGGTGTTGAAGGCTACAACGTGAACAGCAGCCTCAGCCTGACAGGACAGTTTCATTAATGCGTCAAATCGTTTCAGTTTAATGGTTGAAAGACTTTAAGAGTCAGGGAGGCTGTGCTGGCTGCTGGAGCAGCTGCTCGCTGACCTGGGATCAGCTGTTTGTTTAGATGCTCTGATGATCAAACCTTCACTGCCCAGCGTTCCCAGTCAGAAGGTCCAGTTTGAATCCACCAAAGTCCAGCCTGGTTCTTCCACATCTGTGCTGCAGCGCTGCCTCTTTTAGCACAGATGCTAATCTGAGTGTTAGCGCTGTAGTTAGCGCCCGGCTGAGTGTTAGCGCTGTAGTTAGCGCCCAGCTGAGTGTTAATGTTGTAGCTAGTGCCCGGCTGAGTGTTAGCGCTGTAGTTAGCGCCCGGCTGAGTGTTAGCGCTGTAGTTAGCACCCGGCTGAGTGTTAGTGTTGTAGTTAGCGCCCAGCTGAGTGTTAGCGCTCCAGGAGGGGAACGTGTGATGAACGGGGTCACCTCGGTGACTCCTCTCTCTTCTCTCTTCCCTTCCAGAGGAGGCACTGAGTCCGAGGCCGCGGACACACACACACAAACAAGCACTTCATGCTCCAACATGCACGCGCTTACACACACACACACGTTTTCAGCGGACGGAGACACCTGCTCCTGACTGTTTTCCCTTGTTCAGGCCTGTGCAGATGTTTGTCTGCCTGTTTCTCAAGCGGGCCGTCTGAATCGGAACCTCTGACCTTCAGCTTGACCTTTAGCCTGAGCAGAAGCTCTTGACCTCTGACCTTTGTGTGTGTGTGTGTGGGAGTTTTTTTTGTGATGGACCCTCATCTCTGCCTGTGGGGTGTTTTTATTTCACTCATCTGTCCAATCATTTCAGTGATTGATCATGTGTTCATATTCACTCATGTGTTCATATTTATTCATGTGTTCACGTTCATTCATGTGGTCATATTTATGCATGTGTTCACATTCACACGTGTTCATGTTCGCACGTGTTCATATTCACACGTGTTCATATTCACACATGTTCGTATTCATTCATGTGTTCATATTCACACATGTTCATGTTCATATTCACACATGTTCGTATTCATTCATGTGTTCATATTTACACATGTGTTCATATTCACACGTGCTCATATTCACTCGCGTGTTCACATTCACATGTGTTCATATTCACACATGTTCGTATTCATTCATGTGTTCATATTCACACATGTTCGTATTCATTCATGTGTTCATATTCACACGTGTTCATATTCATTCATGTGTTCATATTCACTCGTGTGTTCACATTCACATGTGTTCGTATTCACACATGTGTTGGTATTTATTCATGTGTTTGTTGATCATCTGGAATCCTGATCAACAGGAAGTGTTTGATAGATCCTGATTCTTGCTGGAAATAAAGCTGTTCTAAACAAGAAGGAGGTCTCACTCTCGGTTCTTTCCAAACGATCGCGGTCCGTCCTCCCGTGGCGGTGCCCCCCCCTCGCCCCCCGGCCTCACCCCGTCTCTGCTCTGTCCACAGCGGGAGCTCTTCGACATGGAGCCGTGGGAGCGTCCACGCGAGGAGTTCCGCCTCCTGAAGAAGCTGGGAGAGGGCCACTTCGGAGAGGTGTGGGAGGCCCTGTGGAGCACCGAGAACAGGAGGGTGGCCATCAAGACCCTGAAGCAAGGTAGGACCGGCCCTGGCTCTGATTGGCTCAGGCGCGCGGGGGCGGAGCCGCCGCGGGTAAGCTCCACCCCCGCGAGCCTGAGCAGGAAGAGATGGATGGATGGATGGATGGATGGATGGTGGAACGACCGTCTGATGCTGACGCTGTTGTCCTCTTGTCCCCGTTTGTCCTCCAGAGGACACGAAGCAGGACGAGTTTGTGAAGGAGGTCCAGGCCCTGAAGAGCCTCCACCACCCCAAGCTCATCCAGCTGCTGGCCATGTGCTCCAGAGGAGAGCCCGTCTACATCGTCACCGAGCTCATGACCAAAGGAAGCCTCAAGTCCTACCTGGCCTGTGGGTGCCCACACACACACACACACACACACACACACACACACACACACACACACACACACACACACACACTAATGCCATCATAATCCTCCCACCAGCTGCTTATTAAATATGAAAAGTCTCTACTTCAGCTCTGGAATGTAAATCCCAGAAGTCAGCTGGAAATTCAAGCTGCTCAGCAGAGAGATGATCACCTGATGGTTCCTCTGATGGTTCCTCTGAAGGATCACCTCATGGTTCCTATGAAGGTTCCTGTGAAGGTTCCTCCGATGGTTCCTCTGAAGGATCACCTAAAGGGTCCTCTGATGGATCACCTGATGGTTCCTCTGAAGGTTCCTCTTTTGGCCCCTGTGAAGGATCACCTGATGGTTCCTCTGATGGTTCCTCTGAAGGATCACCTCATGGTTCCTCTGATGGTTCCTTTGAAGGTTCCTATGATGGTTCCTCTTAAGGATCACCTCATGGTTCCTCTGATGGTTCCTTTGAAGGTTCCTCTGATGGTTCCTCTGAAGGATCACCTGATGGTTCCTCTGAAGGTTCCTCTGATGTTTTGTGTGTATCCTAGCTGTCTCTAACAGAGGTTAGAATGTTTGAAGACGCCTGTGGACACCAGAACTAACATGAGATGTGTGTGTGTGTGTGTGTGTGTGTGTGTGTGTGTGTGTGTGCAGCGGCTGAAGGCCAGGTGCTGACGTCGGCTCACCTCATCTACATGGGCAGCCAGGTGGCGGAGGGCATGGCCTACCTGGAGGACAGGAACATCGTGCACCGAGATCTGGCGGCCAGGAACATCCTGGTGGGAGAAGATCTGGTCTGCAAGGTGGCCGACTTTGGTCTGGCGCGCATCATCAAGGTGCGTCCGGACAGGGACCAGGGCAGAACCAGGACAAGGGGCCTTCTAACAGGAGGACCCCTTGAGCAGGTCCAGGGTCCTGCAAGCTAACCCCGAGCGCTAACCGTGTCCCTGCAGGACAGCGTGTACACGGCTAGCCGGAACACCAAGATCCCCGTCAGGTGGACGGCGCCGGAGGCGGCCATTCACCAGCGCTTCTCCGTCAAGTCGGACGTCTGGTCCTTCGGGGTCCTGCTCTACGAGATGATGTCCCGCGGAAAAATGCCCTATGAGGGTAAGATCCAGCCTGCCGGCGCCCTTCGGTCTGCCGTCCCGGGCTGAAGTCTCGCCTCTGGGGCTCGGGGACCTTCGGTGACCCGGTGGGGACGGACGGCTGTCCCGCGGTGGCTCTTGCGGACTGTTGACCGTCCTTTTTCCCTCCCTGTCTCCAGGAAAGAGCAACAAGGAGGTGCTGGAGCTGCTGTCGTCCGGGTTCCGGCTGCCGTGTCCCACCCGCTGCCCCCAGAACATCTACCGCATGATGTTGGGCTGCTGGGCCCCCGAGCCCTCCAAGAGGCCCTCCTTCCACGCCCTGCACAGCCAGCTGGACGCCATCTACGCCCGCATCTACTTCAAGACCATCGAGGTGTAGCCGGGCGGAAAAGGAGCTGCCGCCAGGCTCCGCCCACCAGGCCAGCGAGACAGACCACGCCCTCTGTCGGACTGTTGTTTTTTTTCCCCACACTTTTGTATTTAACTGCGTCTTTACGGCAGGTGCGGAACGAGGTTAAACCCCGGCGCTAACGACCCCAGGGTGCGTGCAATAGCGGCGCGCTGGCCGCGTGTTAGCCATGTGCGCCGACGGCGGCCCGGTGCTATGGATGCTAACACGGATGAGCTTAATAGCAACAACTTAAAGTAGCAATAAGAAGAACAAAGGACACTCTGTTGCTTAGAAGCTGTTTTTTTTTTTTTTTTAGACGTAAAGGTTTTTGGATATTTTAACAGTAGCGTCGCCATAGCCAGCGCCGGAGGCGTTTGGCCCAGTTTAGCTCGGTTCAGCCCGGTTCAGCCCAAAGACGCCGCCTCCTCTGTCCTTCTTCCAGAGAAGCTTCCAAGCGTTAAATAAACGTTTAATAAACGTTAAACCAGGAGTAGCATGCTCGGCTAACAGCGGTTAGCATGCCTTTAGCATGCTACGCGCCTGCCGTCCCGCTCAGGAAGTGCAAATAAATAAAGGGGGGGGGGGGGATTATGATGGGGGGGTCTCTGTTGATATTTTATATTGATGTTATTGTTTACGCTAAAATCCAGCGGACTCTGAAACAAACAGCATCAGGTTGGGGAACTTTGAGCCATAATCAGGAGGAAGACGTTTCACACTTTGTGCCACCGACGACCGACCAGAACAAAGTATTAAAGTCTTGTTTTTATAATCCCGGTTCTCTTTTCTTCCACTTCCGGTTGCTGGAGTTGCGGAGATGAAGCGCTTTTTGGGGGGTGTTTTTTTTATTTATTTATTTTTTTTTATTTGTGTTTGTTTGAAAATAACCGACAGAAAAGCTGAAAGTCAACAACAAACGAGTGTTGTGACGCGTTTGTCCCTCCAGACCTCCGCCCTTCGTCCTGTTTACAGACTTTAATCGCGCGCCGCGGGCGCGTCGCGCGCGCCTGAAAATCAGTATCAGGAAGCCCGGTGACGTCATCCCCGCGGGAGCCCGAAACCCCTGACTTCCTCCGCGCAGACATTCCTCGCGTTCCGCGCGCCGCTACCTGTCCGACAGGTGCAGCCGGCTGCGTCAGTGCGCGCGGACGCAGGCGCCCGATCACAGTCTCCGATGGGCCAGTGTCTGCGGAAAGCGTGTCCGTGTCTGCTGCCGCTGCGCCGGAGGATCCTCGGCCCGGACAAGCCCGCCGACGGCGGCGGCGGCGGCACCGACGGAGGCTCGGAGCGGAGAGAGGCGGCGGCGGACGGCGGCTCCATCTACCGGGCCCTGTGGGCCTTCGGCTCCCGGCAGAAGGACGAGCTGTCCTTCCAGGAGGGGGACCTGTTCACGGTGCTGAGCCGCAAGGACGGCTGGTGGTCGGTGCGCAGGATCGACGGCAACGGCCGCGTCCTGGACAGCGGGCTGGTTCCGGGCAACTACCTGTCCCCGGCGGAGTCCCTGCAGACGCAACCGTGAGTGGGGGAGCGAGTGTGGTTCTCCGGCGGGGGGGG
>BJFM01002172.1:86066-187048 GCA_016586285.1 Arothron firmamentum | reverse complement strand
CTCTCTCTCTCTCTCTCTCTCTCTCTCTCTCTCTCTCTCTCTCTCTCACACACACACACACACACACACACACACACACACACACACACACACGCGGGACTTTGTTTTGATTGCCAGTAACCTGCAGGACGCAGACTGAAGCGCCAGCACATGCCCCCATGGCTCACTGACACTCTTCTCCGTCCCGATTCAGTAGAGGATTAAGGTAAGAAAACGCTGACAATGTGCTACCGGTGTCCCTGAGTCATCCTTCCTTCCATACATTGCGGCATAACTCCGGTGTTGTGTATTAGCCCACCGGTGGGACGTTGCAGGCTGCTGTGGTTCAAACGGTGTAGGACATGTAGCCTAGCATATATCATTGAATCAGACCATCCAAACTGGAGAAAAAAAACTTATCCCTTTCGTTCTGCAATTGTCACTATCACTTTTTTGATTCTGGAAGCAGCCTCAGCAGACAGGTGCTGCGGGGGTCTTATCCCTTAGATGTCATGGACGGATCATACTTTGAGGTTATCTAATTTGTTAGCCAGTTTACTAAGTTACTATAATAGCAGCACTTTAGTTCCTGTTAAGTCTTTTGTACAGTATGACCATAAATGAGATGGACTTTGTTTGAAAATGTCCATGCAGATTGTACATTCTATTTGTACTTTTGTTATCATTTTGGTGCTATAGTTCAGGTCCTTGAAAGTGCAGTGGCTTTGCCTCTGTGAGAACATTAGCTACAGGAATATTTACTAGCTCAAATTATTCAACGTCTCACAGATTCTTAGGTGCTGTATCTCATGATCTAGTGTGTGTCCAAGGCACTCTGAGATGAATTATGCTGACCGAAAGTTAATATGTGACCGAAATTGTTATTCCAGAAAGTTGCCTTCTCTACAACAGATATCAGCCATCGTTGGATTTTACTGAATAATAGTTGTTAAATGCTCATGCCACATTAAATAAACCAGGACTTTTGCTGTTCTGTTTTCTAGTTCGGAGTGAATTGTTTCCCTTACCTCAGCTCCAGCTGTGACCAAAGTCCAGATAAGAGTAAAAAAAAAAGAAAAAAAAAAAAGAAAAGACACAATGATGTAATATGAACATTTAGTTTTACATGGAAACCGTTTAAGGTCTTTATGTGTTGTTATCTTCTGTCCAGCTCAAGGCTTTGCATCATATCGCACTCTCAATTTAAAATATTTTGCATTTAATCTTGACATTCATATCCAGAGCAGGCAAACATTAGAAGGCTGGCTCAAAACACAGTAACTACTTTAGTAAAGACTCATTCACTATTTAGCTAAAACAGACCTTAAATTCTGTGGCTTCATCATTAACGTCATACTCTGTTTTAATGCACCATATATGTGCTTTTACAGATCAACTGCAGACTTTACTGTCCACACACAAACATGGGTATTGATAAGCAACACAACTATTACAGGGGACTGCATTCTCAGTAGCAGAATGAAATAAATCCCTATGATACAGACCTCCACTTCTACTTTTGTTTTAAAACCAGCCTGTGTTTCTGTCTTGTAACCATTTTACAAAAGCAATGGCATCACGCAAAAACAGACACGGGGACCAGACCCAGGAGAAGTGTTCTGAGGAGCAGATCGGTGCCCCCTGTCGTGGAGACACTCTGCCCTGGAACTTGTCCAAGCACCAGAGGATCAAGCGCTCCAAGTCGACCACTGGGGAGGTCCTGGATCCAGCTGAGAGAGCTGTGATTCGCATTGCAGGTGGGACGCACTAAACAGTACATCTCTGGTCTCCGGGCTACATAATAGAGTTTTTCTTTTAAATATTAATATATTTACCAGGTAGAATGCAAAAGGTCTTAGCCATGCAGGCAGGATATGCTGTGTATATTAAGGCAAGGAAACAGCAGTGAGAGGTGTGGTCCTTTCTGCTCAAACAATAGGCTTGGATCCTGTTCAGTCCAACTCTGAGAATGTAGGAAACATTATTTATTTACACTCTGGGCTAGTATTTCCTTGGCTCTGATGTGCTCATCACCGCCGGCTCATGTTTGATATGGCCTCACATGAAGCTGACTGATATAATCAGTCACTAACAGGAATTTATTATCAATACTTATACCTCATTTCGCACTTGATATATTCATGCTTTCCTTCAAGGGTGATCAAAATAGTTTCTAAAATACTGTGTTTGATTGTTAAGTCAGGGCAGTATGTCCTGCGTCATGCTAATTGCCACTGTGACGAATTTAGCACGTTTGCTAGGCTAGGCTCCCGCCAGACTAAAGGAAGTTTAGACAACCTTAGGAAGCCTTTACATCCTCCACCTCTCTTCCTCTGTCCAGGAGGCATTGGCAAGCTGTGTCAGCAGTGTAAGGAAGAGACTAAGGTTGAGCAGACACCAGTGGAAGCTTCAGGAAGAAAAGCATATTGTTATTATGCTGTTGCAGCAGAGATTTTATAGCATCTTTATTTCCTCCTGGAGTGTCACGGTATATTTCATGTGAAGTAGTGTTGTGTGACATTTAAATCCCTGTAATCTATATATTATTGATGGTGTTTTAGATCATCTTTAATTAACATAACACTGCTGAACACTCAGTAGATGATTAAACATCATTCTTGTAGCTCAGAATTGGGAAAGGAGCTCAGAGAAAGCTCAGGCATCCTGCAACAGTCTGTTACAGCATCGGTTTATGTGAATATACAGTAGCTTCAGACCTACATGATTGATTGATGCTACATCTGAAGTGTAAGGTGTATTCCTGGTAGATAAAATAAATTAAACCTCAGGTGATGTGAGGAAAACAGACTTCCTGAATGTTTTTTTCCTTCTGTAGTAACAAATTCAAAGTTCAGAGAATCACATTTGTTGGTTATCTTGAAAAGTTTCCTTGTAATTCTTTTGTAAGTTCGTAGGTTGCATATGCATGTGTGTTTTCTAAAGTTATGCTTGAGTCCAGCCAACATCTCTGCAGACTCCTCCTCAATTATTCATCACAAAGGGGCTATGATCTGATACTGATGCTGCACAGCCACACAGAGACAAACGCACACATGCGTATGCACACATACACAGAAAAATGACACTCAGCATACATTGGCATTTTCGCGTTGTATTTTATTATTATTCTGAATAAGCTTCTTTTATTTCTAAACCTATTCCTCATTATCATTTGTAAAGGTTATCCTGAGATTTAGATGGTGGTGTTCTTAGACATAACCTTCAAAATAAATTTGGCTTCTCAGTGCCAGTGTGTAAACACAGGTTTTGAGTCCCTGCTAGAATTTATTGCAGCATTTGGCCAGTAGATGACGCTGCATGTCAAAAAAGCTACAGTAAACTGAAACGCACTTCATGAAGGAGAGTCATGGTGGCTCCTGGAAAATGTGTTTCATTTCCCACACCCCTCTCAAATATCAGAGGTTATAAAGTCGACTCTTGTGCCCCTGGTGCAGCAGAGAAAATGTTTTATTTCAGCAGATAACTTTTTATGATCCTTGAGAAATTTTATTGACGACCCCACCTCATTTATCACTTCTGACCCTTATACCTCTGCCACTTTGAGCAGCATTTGGAAGGAATGCTGAAAATCACCATCAGTTTCAGTAATTCTGTAAATGAACTGTGGCAAAAGAGGTCAGTTACTGGCAAAAGAAGGGAAACACTGCCTTTTTCTTTTTTCTTTTTTTTTAACCGTCAGCACTTTGCTGTGGTTTTAGATAAGGTGTTAGAGCCATTGGTGGGAGCAAGGCCTGGTTTAAAAGCATGCACTTCTGTTTATTTTTCTGTTCTTCCAACAGCTTTACCATGTCATTGCTCTATGTAACAGTATCCCGAGATCCCTGACGGAGAAATGTGTCAACCTCCAGACTGAGTGGTTGAAGAGGTGAGGACATGTCTCCAATTTAGGCCTCATCATCATGAAATCCCATACCTAGAAGGTTCTTCTGGACGGTTAATCAGTCTGATATCATTGTGTGACAACGCATTTGTAAATATAAGAACACACACATTTAAATGATGTGAAAAGTGTGCTAAGGTAAATGAGTACTGAAGATGATTCATGTTCTTTTTTTTTTTAAACCGACTCCCCCTTAGTCATGCACTCATTGGGTGTTTAAAGCCTTATAGCTTAAATGAATAATCAGATGATGTGAAGCCAGATTTGGCACTCCAGCTGTTACGTCGTGGGTGCCAAGCTATAATTATCCAGTGAATGTCCTGTTTGAAAGTATCGCTTGAATGTCACTACTGAGATGTTTATAGCAGTGAGATACATGTCAGCAAGTATTAATCATGACTGAGGTGCTAAGCATTTAGCTTCCAGTTAGTTCCCACATATTACCCAGCAGTCACTGATCTCACAGTCACATGATGCTGTGGAAGAGTGTAAAATAAACTGTGATACCATCATTGCCTCAGAAGACCACCTGAGACCACCTAAGAGCTGGAAATGCTCTCTGTATTTTTATCTCTTATAGATCTATCCTTTCTTCTCTGCTTGTTTTACAAGATATATAAACTTCCCAACATTGTAACACACCCTGGATATTCTAGTGTATCTCTTTAATCTTTTTTTAATATAATACGAGTTGTTCAGATGGCTGCTGTAGTATTTTATTCATGTAAACATGTTAGTTTCCTCACATGCCCTCATGTGTTTCTGCTCCTGCTTCCTGTTTGACAGGGGAGCAGCAACATGAAAAGAGAGGGTTTTGGACTGGATTTATCAGGTTTCCTCTCCGGAAAAGTGTTGAGGGCAACATTTGGTCAAAGTAATGTCTGATTTTAAGATTGAGTTAGAGGGATTTTCCCTTTCAGATGTCAGGTTACAGCATGATGGAAATGGAGAGAGATACTATTTCTTTTACTTTCACTATCATTTCATTCTTTTTAAATAAGGCACGTTATTAAATTATACCTGACATTATTTTTGATACTACCGAAGCGGGGGTCATTTATTATCCATGTCCTTAATATTCATTATAACAGCAGAGCAGCTGTTTGGATGGTTATTCTTTTCCAGAATTTGCATGTCAAATACAGATTAATAGGTGCCATGTGACTTTACTAGCAAAAAGAGGTTGGGCACAGGGATCAAAGATGAAAAAGCTTCAATTTTTAGTCAACGGTCAGCACTGCAAGCTGTGCAATTCGTTGCATATTAAGTGACCCTTTGTGAGTGCAGAAGGTCAGCAGCACAGCGCCAGCTAACCAGCTCATCTAATACAATCATAAATAACATCTTGTCAAGATATTAGCTTATAGCAGGTGGCTTCTGCCCTTTGTCGATCAGACTAAATTTAGAAATAGAAGGTTACAAGCCAAAGGAATAAATAGAGACACAGTATTTATCCTTTTTTATGTGTACAGGGTTATGAAAGCATTCCGATGGACTTTAAATTCTGAAATTGTGTTTAAAAAGTTCAGTGGCTGCTTATGTTGGTAATAACTCACCAGGTTAACACCAACAGCACAAAGGACTCATTCAGCATAGAACCAACTTATCTGACATCCAGTCCAGCTATCAGTAGATATGCTAGCCTTTGTGCTGAAGTCATATAACAAATAGATTTTGGTGAGAGAAGTCACATGATGTTTGGCAATTTTCTGAAATTTAAGAGTATTTTTCTGAATTTAAAGAGTTACCGGAAAGAACAAACAACAGTGTGTGTGTGTGTGTGTGTGTGTGTGTGTGTGTGTGTGTGTGTGTGTGTGTGTGTGTGTGTGTGTGTGTGTGTGTGTGTGTGTGTGTGTGTGTGTGTGAGAGAGAGAGAGAGAAAGAGACACAACCCAGGCTGTATGGCTTTAAGAGGAGGGGCCTGACATTATGTTAGCGTTCCATAGCCAGACTGTGGGAGGGTGTATGGAAAAGACAGGGAGGAGGAAGAGGACGAGGAGGAGGAGGAGGGTTGTAGGTGGTGTTGGGTTGAGGAATGAAGTTGTGAGCTGTTGAGGGTTCACAACACAGCTGAGAGAGCGGAAAGAGGACAGCACAGGCTCCTCTCTCTCACACACACACACACACAAAGACACCCCCAACACGCAGGTGAGGAGGGGAGACACTGAGGAGGAGGAGAAGAGGGTGAGAGTGCCGGGATGGCCATGTACGAGCCCGCATACCTGCCTCCAAACGCTGAGGAGCAGGACTTCATCCAGGCGTATGAGAATGTCAGAGAGAAGTATAAAGGTGAGTCTGGATGTGCATCAGCTGTGATGACAGTAGAGGGTGTGTGTATGTGCGCAGAGGGTGAGCGTTCATCTGTGAGCAGGTGCCAACATGTGACCTTTTATGTTCCTTTGGTCACTTTATATCAGTGGAACAGAGTGGCTGAACATCACCTGACTGCTGAGGGCCTTATTGATTGCCACACATGTTCACCGTCACTCCCCCATGATGCCTCTGTTAACATGCGCTCTGAGAGCCCAGTGGATTTACAGCACCGGATCACTTTGATATGTGAGCGTGGCGACGGTCCTGCTCCGCTGACCTCTGACCTGCGATCGTACCGAGGTGTGCTGATTGTTATCGTGTAAACACACACAGCAGAGGACATTCCAGGCCAAGCTGTTAATGGACATCACTGATCTGTTCCTCTGAACTCTTCGTCTCCTCTCTTCAGGCTGCATACCTTGTTGTTTAAGCATGACATGATACCCGTGTGCATCATCTTGTCTACATTCTAATGCAGTGAAGATGTGAGGGAAAATCCCAGCACATCCCTGTGACTGTCAAACATCGTCCAGGTGTATCGCGCCTGTGTGTCTTTCACTCTTCCTCCTGTGTTTTTCTTGGAACATCAGTAAGCAGGACAGCGTCTCTATAAATATTGGCCTAGTTTTTACTTAATTTCTCTTTTGGTTGCCCCGACAGTCTGCTGAGTCACTGTTTCTTCTTTTTTTGCTTCTATTTGTCAGAATTAAACATTTTGCATCTGATTTGAAATGATGCGTGGTGGCATTTGCTGTAAACAGACAACACCAATGCCAGTAAATGCCTGGTTTGTCTCTGCAGCGTGGATGGCTGCACTGCATTTGCTTAGAAATTCATGGGACAAAGGGTGGATTGCTTTGTGACATAAGAGGAAAGTCTTGTCAAGTGTAAATACAGTGCAGGTTTTTTGGTAACAGCCCTGAGGACAGGGCGAAGGGCTGATAGGAAACAAAAACATCAGAATGTGTTTGTTTGGTTGTATTTGTCAACGTGTGCATCTGCGTTTCAAGGTAATGGGAAACAGAAGCTCAGTGGCAGGTGTTTATGTTCCAGACGTTCCTCTGTGCTCCTACTTGACAGCGTCAGTGCTCCTCTGAGGTCCTGCTCTCCTTATTAAGGCACAGTGATGACACAGCCAATAAGAGTGTTTCCTGCAGTCATTTTTCAAAGCATGCTTGAAATGCACCAAGTAAAGCGACCTTTCGCAATGGGTGATATTTAACAACTTATACTATCCTTTTCAGAATTTCAAAAAAAAAAAATACAGTTAACAATTATATATTTCAGGTTTTTGACATGTGTGCTCAACCGTATTAGGATTGAATGTAAAAAAGAAGCCTGGTGAGAGTTAAGCCATGTGAAATTTATGCAAATCTCTAGCCAGGAATCCTGAAACCTTCACTGTTGACCTCTTCTGTAGCTTGCAGGACAAGTGGCCCTTCCTCTCTGACAGCATCTTTAAATGCCTCTGGTGCAGAACAGTTTTTTAATCTTCTGTTTGAAAAAAAACTTGATTGGTTGTTCAACTTGTTGGTGTTTTCACTGGCCCGACAGCTCCAAGCTGCTGTATTCTTGGTGGACGTTAGCACCGGCCAGTTTGGACATAGGAAACAGACATGCTAAACATTTGCACATTAGCATTATCATGGCATAGCACTGGTATTTATAGAAGCTATTTAGTGCTGCCATTTCAACTACAGCCTCACTTCCTTCCTGCCTTAAATAGCCTTCCATATTGTATTTTAGTCTTTTTTCTGACTCCTTAATTTCAATTTTAATTTAATTTCATCCCTCTATAAATGGAGCTATAACATTTGCAATCACAGTTTTTCCTCTCATTGGAAGAATGCTCTCCAAGTGGGATAAAATGCAATTAAAGTTTTTTTCTGAACTAGCTGTCTCTTCCTCTGAATTGCAATTGGCTGGATGGCAGAGGAGTGGCCGTCTCCTAACACAATTTTCTCCGTAGCAGCTGATATTACCGGGCAGCCTACGTGGGGGATTGCCTTGTTCATGTTGGGGGACTGCTGAGGGTGCGCAGACATGGCTGGTATACATATTTTACCCAGCATGTGCCCTGCAAAGTCTTGTCCTATGCCCCTGAGGGCTTAAAATATCCCCTAAATATAGCTGTGTTGAACTGGGCAATTGAAAGGGGTATTTCTGGTAAGTGATCGTCTGCTAATGGTAACTTAAATTCAATATTTTCTTGGCTCATAAAAGTAATATACATTTAAGAAATAATAAGCTTATTTAACCTTTAGAGAAACTGAAAGTGGATATTGAATAATCTGTGTTTTTTTTGCAATGTAACCATAATTCTGTTCAGCTCTATTTTTATAGATGACAGCCGGTGATCATCCTACTGTGGTGTTAGAGGTGATGTGTCACACAGATTTGACAGTAAATGAACTCACTTTCAAAGGAAAGAGGCAGATGGGTATGAATATGTCAGCATGCCTGAGTAGCATATGTGTCTGTTTGAAGCGTGCATGTCGGGTTTCCCTCAAACACTTGCGACTGATGAGATCTTGAATCTTTTCATTTCCTGTACCGCTGCTGCTGCTGGTAACAATTATGTCAGCTGAGGAAGAGGAAGATGTGCCATTTCTTCTTTTGCCACTTACCTGCCAGAACCAGAGAAATGTTAATCCAAAGACTAGCAATAATCTGCTCTTATCTCAGGTCAAGGAACCTGACTTTAGTTTACTAATTAGTTCTTCTGTATCTGATACTGGCACTAAAAGGTCACCTGATGCACATGGTGCAGCCCTGTAAAGCTAAAATAAATATGATGACAAAGCCTTGGCATATGTTCTAGTTAACAACAGTTAAACATCTACATTTTTATTTAGCCTGTCCACCTGCAGTTAAACAGGCTCTTTTTGTTCTCTCTGGCAGCATGGCGCGGAATCGTCAGCCATGCGCAGACGTCACCGCCGGGTAAAATGTTCATGGAAACGTATCCATAGAATAATAGAAAATACGCTGACTTGGCGTTTTTGTGTCGTGAACTGGATGATATCATGGGGTATTTCCTGTTAGTACAGGGTAGCCGATCTGCGCTCACAGACCAGTGCCAACAAGAAAATCCCAGTAACATTTTTTCCTGTATCAGATTTTAAATCCAAAACATCAAACAAAACTGAACCTTACTTGTTTTATTTGCTTTTTGTCTTTGCTCCAGCATCATCCTGTCTGGGATAGATCAACACAAATCGTGTCAAAGGTTACCCTGAGGCTTGATTAGTGTGGCTGTGATTTCCTTTCCAGCCTTATATGGGAGAGAGAGAGAGGGAGAGAGAGAGAGGAATCTTTGGAGGGATGCTGCAGCTCTTTCCAACTTTGTTGCATGACAGAAGCCCTTGGTTCTTTAATGGCTCAAACTGTGGTGTTTTATTACTCTTAGTGTGTGAGGGAGGGAAGGCGTGCATGTGTGTATGTGTAAAAGATTCATACTGTCATACTGCCTGCTTGACATTGCTGAGCTAGAAAGATGCATATGTGCTATCCATATCAGCCGTCACATAGATTGAGATGCTGCCACCCAGCCAGTGACCATTTCACCTGACATCTTGTTCGGTTTTGAATTGTCGGAGAACTCATTAGGGAAGCGGATCCAGTGGAAGCTGTCAGGTCAATTTTGACCCTTTTAGATCTCACCGAAATCACCGGGAGCAGACTTGTCCTGAGTCTTGCCACTGCTCCTTTCATACAAACAAGAGGCTTTGTGGTATTTTCAAGTTTAGATTTTCTCTGTGAGTGTTTTCCAAGAGTTAAGGCACATGGTTCTGTGGTTTGAGAGGAGGAAAAAAAGGAGTGGAAACTACATTTGTGTGGAAATATTATGAGGTTGTAACACCTGGTCTGTTAGACAAAAGAACTCTGTATTGCAGGGTGGGACTTTGACACTTTTTTTCCCCGAGTCTGGCTTTGTAGCTTAATGACTCCGTATAGTCATGATTAGGTTGCGGGGAAAAAAATAGGTTGAAGGTTCAAATACGTCACCTAATATAAACCTACCCACAAGTGTTCCGAGGCACACTTGTCGGAATTTTTTTTTTTTACTTCTGCCACTGTAGTATTTGTGGTATTTTCAGAGTACAATGGCAGCTTGAAGTTTTTTTTCTGTTGTGTTTGACCTAAAGATAAAGTTGCAGACTGCGTCTTCTATTGTTTTTTTTTAGCTATTTTTCTAAAAATTACCAATGTGAAAGAAGGAACGACTGCTTTCAAGCCATGAGTACAGTGTAAAAAAACAGTCAAATAGGTGCAAAATTTAGCAGATGCCGATGTGATGAGAGAGATGTTTTTACAGTATTTCATGCAGCTTCTGTGTCATGGTGGCTTGAGATAAAAGTGACCTTTTTGTCCAGTGTGGAGGAACACTCTGCTGAGGGAGGAGAGCATCTTTTTGATAGCTGGAACAACTTTGTTCCTGCTAAATTCCATCCAGGATCTGGATGCCAGAGCAAAGTGGAAGCGCTACTTGCCAATGACACTTAAATAGACTTTATATTTATTTGCCCCTGAGTGAGTAATAATCAAAATCCCCCCTTTCGCACATGATCTGACATTTGCTATTAGCAGGGAGTAAAGAACATGATCTCGCCTTCAGGGCAGTGTCATCCTTTTCCAGTGCCAGCCCTGTCATTTCCTGAAAGCAAAGAAGTGATGACTTTATTGCTGGTCAGTGGAATTCAGGACAAATGGTGCCTGCCCCTGTGACGGCCACCACACAGGCTGGGAATGTCAAAGCAAGTCACCCTGCACAGCTGAAAATGGGGGGAATGTGACCCACATGCGCGCACACACACGCACATATACAGAGCTGAAATACACTCAAGTTCTTTGTGAAGTTCCCACTATTTTGCAGGAGGACTATCTCATTCTCCTGTGTTAGAAAATCACTTAATCTCTTCTGGTCTGAGGTACCAAAGACGGAGAAGTAAAGCTTGTTAGCCTTTCCAAATGCCTTGCAAGGACGTATTATCTTCAGCTTTTGACAGAAGATGTACCGGTACTCATAAAGATGACCCTAAATGGTGTGGCCGGCTCCACGGTTTCACCAAAAAGGGCTGCGTAAACCGGTGTTACAAAAAAGGCCTGGCTGATTCATAGATAAAGTGTCCTCTGAGGTGATAGGCTGCTCTAAATCTAAACAGGAATTCCCGCGTGTTCATGTGTCTATTGAACCGTGTGGGTGTACCCATTTTCTGTCCAACCACAAGTCATACGACAACTGCAAAAAAAACCCCGCCTGTTTGTTTTCTTATTTCAAAGTTCAGATTTGTGCTAATTCTGGCCTTCCTGTGCTACTGGATAGCTGTATTGCTATTTCAGGAAATGCCTAAGAATGGGCTTCGGCCACTCTCGGCGACCTTTAATCTGTTTAGAATTTGTGTTTAAAATACCTGACAGAAGTGTGCATTGCCTGGAAAGACCCAGAATATGCAATATTTTACGTTCCTTTGGTTCTGTTTTTACCACTGATAACACAGTTATGGAAAGACAAACACACTGAATATCTGGCACGACCATTCAGCCTTATGTGAAACCGTGGAATGCCACGACCTCTGGTATACATCATTCATCTTTAGCCTTTTAGATTCATAACATGAATTCAAGATTGACGGTCAGGAGTGATGATCATGAGGGAGCTTTTGTTACTCAGTTGAAAGTTGTGTCATGGGCAGTTTAGGATGACTTTTACAACAGTCCTGTATATCATACATGTTAGGAGAGAACCTTAAGTGTGCATATTGCTTTGTCAGAATCAAAAATGGCTTAAATATACAACATACTTTACATCCACTCATGAGTATGTTGAGGTACCGCAGTGCCTTTCTGTCAGGTTTAAACACATTTATGAACCTAAACAGTAGGAGGCAGTAGATTGTAGGATTTTGTGCAAGAAAAATGACAGACACATGATGTCAGTGCTGGGAAAGCTTAAATGAAATCCCAGCACCCCATCCTCAGAGACAGACTCTGTGACCTGTGGCCAGCCTACTGCCGCCTTTGGCAAATTCTTTGTCAGGCGTCATAGAGACATGATGAGGCACTTGAGGGAAGACAGGAAGTATGCTGGGTTTTCGTGAGCAAAAACAGGAGACCTCGAATACATTTTTATGTATTGTTGTGTATCACCCTCAACAGGGCGTTTAGATGGAAGGGTGTCCAATGGGATGTCTGCTGTCAGTGTGGGTGCCTGGATAAATAAATAAGTGTTGTCTTTCTCGATAATTAACTATTGAATTAAAAGTAAGTTGCTTTAGTCGATTTTCATTTCCTTGTCCAAAACAGGCACAAAATCAATGTTGAATGAATGAAAGGGAACTGCATCTGGAGAAAACATTGGATAATGAGTTCAGGATGTGTGCGGAGGCGACACATTTAAAGCCATGTGTGAGGCCACACACTCAGATCTGACCACTGTTGACCACATCAGCCGTGATAGGCTAGGCTTGGCAAGTCCCAACAACCCCAACAGTGACAAGAGCTCACAACAATGTCCAGCTTTTTCATCTTTGATTTTGGACTTGTCCCAAACTTGCAGCTTAACCTGCTTTTATCTTAAAGTTAATGAGAGGTATCACCTGAGTGCAACCAAAGACTGTGTTTCCAGCCTCATGTGAACATCCAGCGTGCCGGCCCCAGAAGGGTAGTCAGTTTTATTATGACTCAGGTATTTCTTCAGGAATGCTTCAGTTGCAGATTAACTTCTCCTATATTGTTCCTGCCTGGAGTAAAGAGCATATAATTTATTTTGCATTTCTTTTTGTTCCTCATTTTGGTTGAGCTGTTTTGGCCTTACAGGGTAAGCACAGCCTCTAGTGGAGCTTTGTCCACATAACAACAGACATGACAATTGATAACAATAAATGGACTTCAGTGTGAGTTTTTTTTTTCAACAGGAAATCCAGTCCAGTCCTTCAATCTGATGACTGAGGTCCAAATAAAACTGTGATAGTTCATCTCTGGCTTCTCGAATAAAAGACAATGGTGGACTCTAGGTGGAGTAGAAAGTATGAGGACCTTCTGGTGTCCACCTTTGTCGGGAGTTCACCTCACGAAGTTAAAGGCTCCTTTGGGACCCAGTTTTTGAGGGTGGGGCATGGGCGGAAATCTTTAGGGGTTTCCTCTCCCTCAATTCACAGAATTCCTCACCAGCCTTGCAGATATCAGTTTGGTAGAAAAATTCGCCCCGTTACAGTTTTAACAGCTGTGTGATGTTTGCCTGTCAACATAGAAAAATTCCTTTTAGCTTTGTATACACAAGGAACTTTGACACGCTTGCGAGTAAATTCAGCCCAATTCGGAACAATATAAATGTAGACTTGATGTGTTTATTAAATAACATCATAAAATATTACGGTGATTGCAAAACTGATAAGACTTCTCCATGTACGGCTGATCAGCAGGCTGCGGTCATCAGTTTTCGGCCCCTCGGGCTAGCTGTTCTAACACATTATAACACGAAGACTGTCTCCCTCAGCAGCGAGGCTGCTCTCCTGCTGACTGCTGCCCAGGGCTCTAAGCCGCCTCATTGGGCTGGAGATTTGAGCGACTGGGTGACCTCAGACAGAAGGAATGTTTTGTCTGGACTTTAACAGCGGGACTACCAGTCAACAGAGCTCAGCCAGGAGCAGTTTTTATGTGGAACAATAAACACCTGACGGCAATAGAAATTGACAAAGTTGGAGGAGTTTCATCTCTACTTCCCAACCTTTGTGTCTACCACTTCTTATCCTCTTTTCTTTCCTTCCAAACATCTGTCTTTTTTAATACAAAGACAGCTGTCTGCAATGATTATTTGTGAGGTGTTTTAACAATTAAATTTCATGGGCCTGAAAAGTGGAGTTGCTGCATTTATGTTTGACAATTATATCTGTCCTTGGAAAAAATGTATTAAATGTTTGCAAGTTGTATTGCTGTTAGTTACTGTATCTTTTACTCCACTGCATGTTTGCCGGCAAGATCCAGATCATTCATATTAGCTCCAAGAAAGTCTCATATCCAGCCAGGTTTTCACACCATAACAGCCTCAGTGACTCATCTGTTACTGACATGAGAACAGAAGGTAATACTGCAACATCACCAGCCCAGATTAAGAACAACACCTGAGTCCTTATTTATGGCAACAGTTCATCATTAAGAGAGAGTAGTTATGTTTTTTAAATTTATTTATTATTATGTTTTGATGTTTTTATTACTAGCCATTTTTGTGCTTGGAGGTCTAAAGAACCTACGGTATTTATATATGACACTAAGGTATTGGGAGAATTCTTAAACCTTAACAAATAAACCTGAGCAGACTGCCTTCTGTCCAACTGGTTATAAACTCTGTTTTGTTTGATGGATCCTGTCCTAAGTCAAAAGTCGCAGAAGCAAATACCTCAGCTTCAACCTGGACTAACTCCTAACAAAAGCCCAGCACCTCATAACTCCATTTCCTTCACCACGAGGCAATGAGACACTGAGACACTGCGATTACTTCAGACTTTTGTCTCTGTAGCTTTGAGCAGGGCAGTGGGTGTTTGTGGTCTGGTTTACAACAACATCAGTGTCTGCGCAATTCAAATGCACGGCTATTAAAGTAAAATACTGCTTTCAATTTGCCTTTAAGTAGTGTTACTGGATGAGTCTGGAATTGATTTTTAAAAAATGCAATTAATGAGGTTTCATTGTGCATTCCACGTACAATTCAAATGAGCCTAGAGCTTTGTTGTTAGTCAGAGGTAAATTATTACATCAGTCATCATCAGTCGAAGTATTTGAGTGCTTATTAATTTTAATCTCCATCTGTGCATTTTGTGCAGCCAGTGTTGGTGGTTTATCCCAGCTTTTGTTACTTCCCTATTTTTGTTGCATTTGTATAGAGGCACTTAAACTTGTCAATTGCCAGCAAGTGTTCACTTTCTTGCCTGCTTTGTCTGGTTGTCTGTGTCTGAGTGGGAGTCGAACTCTGAACGAGTAAGGCCCTCGTCCAGAGTTGTCCTAATGTCGGCCATACACACAGCTGGGTCCATCTTTAAGTCTGCATGCATGTGAATCACTGTCACATAAGTTGGGCACAAAACAAACTCTCAAGAAGTTGTCGACGGCTGTTGCAAGCACTTCCACAAACCACACACGCACAACATGATTTATTTCTCCTTGGCTGAGTGAAACACTAGGCTTCCATTCCCCCTGCTGCCAAAAACACATCAGTTATTTCCTCCAGACGTCATTTTTATGACGTGTGAGAGAAGACCTAAGTCAAATAATAGCTCTACACGGAGGCTGACTGTTGGCTGCACTCACACAAAGTGATTACCAGAGGATGGGCTGATTTGACATCATTTATTTTGTGTTGATGGTATATGTTCTAATCCACTTCCTGCCGCTTTGCCCATACACTGTGCTACTGCTGGAAAGCAAGGAGGTTTATTCAGTGGTGGATTAAGTCGCCCAGACTGTCGAAACAAAAAAGGCCTTTTGTCTGAAAATAGTCCTGGATTGGTCCACATTTACTTTGGAGACAAGCCTCCCATTGCTATTTTATGCTCACTTCTGCTAATTTGCCTAAATATTGCAATAATAAAGAAATTCACAACAAGTATGATTTTGAGGGAAACTTTACATATAACAAATGTAATTGACATAATGCTGCACAATTGGGCCAAGAATTGCATTCTACAATTCAGAAGGCTACATTCCAAACAAACCTGATAATATTCAAGACAAGTAAGCAATTTATATTCATGAACTATTGATATGCGTATTTTAGCTGAGTATTGTTCAAGACGATGAGGTTTAAAGGCGGCTGAATGGGTGGATGAAGTTCACAAACCAGTTTTTGAGTCTTTTCCTCAGTGGTTATAGGTAAGAGGCAGGAATTTACAGGGGATGCACATGCTGCATCAATCGCTGCAACGTTGAGTTGTCATTTTTTCAAAATAATTTCAAAACAAAACACAAATTAATATTAGTGGACTAGTTGACAGCTTTTGAGCATGTCTAACACCATTTCTATTCAAATTAAACTCCATGTTTAAAGATGTGTGATCTGTATATAGTTCTGAAAGCGTACTTGTTTTTGTTTAAGAGGCTTCCATTTCCTTCTTTTGTACCAACTCCGTCCAGGAGTCTGTTTAGCTTTGCAACTCTAAATGTTGTGTTGAGTTGGATAACAAATTCATTTGTCTCTGTGGGTGGACGCCCCTTCAAATGTTGGATTCATTTAGCGTATTAGGGTGTAAAACCATTTAAATACTTGGGAGTGATACACATACTTCGATCTATTTATTGGTATATTCCTCTCTAATTCTATAGTGTTGTTGACTTATTTAAAGTCTTCTGTACATCTTAGCTGGAGAAATGTGAAGTGATGCTGGGTGAATTTTCACAGTGAAACTGACAGGTTTTAAGAAAATGAAGAGGTAAAGGGGTGGAGCCATGTGTTTGTTTGTGTGTGCATATGTAAGGGAGGGAAACCATGAGCTATTGTGAGTGAGTGTGTGCACATGGTGCAACACAGGAACCAAAACAGAGCGGATCTGTGGATTGTCACAGAGACAGAAAAGACTAAAATTTCAGCCTTCGGGTCACTTAGACTTCAATATTAACAAGACGTAATACTGCTCTTTGCAAGGAGGCAAAAAATGGAGAAATACCGGTCGATCCAAAATGAGATTACATCACTCAAAGGTATTTCAAGCTTCTGAGTTTGATTTTTCAATGATTTTAGGAGGTGGCTGTGACTGAGAGCAAAGACTGTATTCCTCTGTAGGAACAAACCATTGGTCATTTGTCTGATTAGTTATATTATACAGAAATTTAAGCTGACAGAATGAATGAGCTGCTGCTTCCTGCGTTGAACTGGCGCGACTTATTCTTGACATGGATGGTGGCCTGTGTCACTGCATCTTGACTAAATACACAAAGCCTAAAATCATTTAATGTAGGTTCTGAAATTTGGTATGCAAATGCACCATGCAAAGTGGGTCTCAGCGTTGTCATGTTGTGCCTCCTAACATGCAGCTGTACGGTTACCCCGGTGCTGACAAGAGGGATTGTTTAGAACTGCGTGAAGGAATGAACAACACTTTTTATCAGTCCGTGTTTCTGTTGTCATCACCCTGCTAGATACATTTTTCCGCATCTGACCAGTCAGGTTTTCCCTCTCAGAACTAGTTATGCGCACGTGTTGCTCCAGTTTCTACAATGGCAAGAACTAGACTAAACTCCTAGACTTTACTCAGGTAATCCTTACATCAAGTTACATAACCAGTTCACATTTAATTAGCCGTAGACCTACTATCATATGTTTTTTGGTGGCGATGGTGATGATGGAGAAATTTTTGCACTTTTTTCCATGAATTGTACGGGGGTGGAGTTACAGGTACTCTGTAATTAAAGTAAATGAGAGACAGAAAATAGTCATTTAGTATCTCTGAATGTTCAAAAGGAGCAAGTCGGCTGTGTTACCAGGAGGATTATGCATTTTGCAGAGGAAAGTGATGTAAGTTTGACAGTACAGCGAGCAGAGAGACATAAACCAGGTTGGATGCTTGCTTTCTTCCGTACAAAGTTGAATTAACTTGATTAATACATCAGTTTCTTATCTTCTGACAGTTGTGTTTTATATTCAGTGATTTATGTGTAATACTTACGAAACAACACACACACACACACACACACACACACACACACACACACATGGTGCACTAAATCTGCAGGCAAGGTTTGGTTTAGCATGCTTTCTGTTTAAAAGGAAAAATGCAAGTTCCTGCACTTCCAGGCAGAAAACTCCAATGAGCAACAGGATGGGGCCGTGTTTTTATGGTGTGAGTTGGGAGTGTTCCAGGAAATGTTTGTATTATTGTCAGTTAGGGTTCTTTTGGGAAAATTGTGTTCCAAAACAAATGGTATTTGTAATCATACTGTAGATACAGTCTTGCTGAAACTGATCAGAAATAACAAGCCTGTGTTATATGTGCAGTATTGTCTATAAAATCCATAAATAACTATGTTCAGATCAGAATGCAAGGACAATAATAGAGCTTTTTACATGCTGTTTAGACCCTACATCACTTAAATTATGTCAGTGACAACATCTCACAGTTTACACACCGGGTAATCAGTCAGAGGGAATTCCCTGACCTACTGGTATTCCAGACTGACTTATCATGCCCTTCCTTCCTTTGTTTTGAGACACATTGACGTGGTTTCCCTCTGTCATATTTTACTGTTTCCTGACAGAACAATCTGTCGTTCTGTCATGTGAGGTCAGGTAAGCGGAGGTTGAGCTGTAGCTTTGCCTCCATGACACTTAAAAACACACCTTTTGAACCTTTCCAACCTCTTCCTCCCAACTTGGCTCTTTCAGTCTGTGGTTTTGTTTTTTTGTTTTTTGAGATTGCATGTTGCAGCGGCATTTAAAGGCTTGCCTGAGTGCTCTTTTCAAGTGCTTCTCTGTGCTGTTGTCATGGTGCATTCGTGAGAACGGTGAGAAGTGCCAGTAACAGAGTAGCTGCTCGCATTATTGCAAGGTTGCTGATTACAGAGAACAGTGTTTGCATTCAGGACAACTTCGAAGGCCAGTGTTTGCTGTCGGACACGATGAATCACCACAGAACTGGAAAAGGCGAAGGCGTTTAAAAACAGAGCTACTCCTCGTTGCGCTTGTCTCACCTTGGCGTTTTATAGAGACATTATTACTGTGGCTATACTTTCTGTTGGCATTAAACATGCAAATACTTGTCTGTCACTGTATTTGTGCATGCTTCTTTGTGATGTATTATACCTTTCATGAGGTATTTCTCTTTTCTTTACAGTAACATTCCATGGCACCAAGTGCTTGTTTGTATTTGTGCTTTTGTCTCAGTCCAAATTAATCCAAATTGTAATCTAATAACCATATCTGCTTTAAAAGCTTTTTTTGTGTATAAATAAACACTAAAGTCCAATCAGAGGTAAGACAATTGCAGACAGTGTTGAGGCATGATGTCTCTTTGCCTATACTCTTCATAGTACAATATCACATTTAGCTGAAGAGAGCATGTGCTGGAAATACAGTGCCCTCTTTCTGTTTAATGCTACATTGCAGTTTTCCAAAGCTGAGCTGCTTTTAAAGCGAAGAAGAGTGTAAGCATAAATCATGATGTAAATAAATAGCTAAATTTTAGTATGTTGTGTATTACATACTTTCTACTGCACTGTCCATCTTGCCAGTTGCCTCTTAAAATGCTGCTATGATGGAAGCCTGATGGTGGTCCTTAGGGGCAAATAAACATAAAGAGTAAACACAAAGAGAGGAAGGACAGCTTGCACTAAGCTCTGTAAGACTGCGGAAACTGCAGATGCTTATTTGCAGCCTGTGGATGTAGTTTGAACACTCGTCATGCCACTGGCACACTGCTGTGACATGTAAAGAAAAAGAATCAGTTCAAAGTGTGTTAAATCCATTCTGTAAACATTCACTGAAATCTCTTTGTCTTTGTATTATATTACTAACACATATTTGAAAAATAACTGATCAAAACTTCTTTTAAACAAATTTACCTAATTAATTATTGCCTTAAAATTTTTGACAGACACAAGTACTAATAAATGAATCTCAAGTGCTTCAAATTGTATATACTCTACAGTGCTTAAGAACCTTTTTAGTGCTCATCATTTGCACTGAATGGATATTTTAACAGGTTTAGTGTTGGACTTTCAGTAGTCTGGATAGCATCAATATAATCCAAGTTGGCTGTAATTCTGCACTAAGACTTGGTGATATGTCTGACCACACACACACACACACACACACACACACACACACACACACACACACACACACACACACACACACACACACACACACACACACACACACACACACACACACAGAGGCACGCAACCTTTTTATCTGCAGTAGCTACCTGTCAGAAAGGCCAAAAAAGGCAAAAGGTTGTTTAACAAAGACTGCATATCAGGAATGGAATAAGATGAAGCTTGAAGGGAGGATTTGGCAGCACTAAATTTGCTGTTTTTAGTCTTGGACATTTAAGGCCATCTGATAAGCAGAACAAATGATGTCAAGAGATGTGATTGTGCAACACAAATAAGAGACTTTGTTTTGATATTTTGAGATTTTATTAGAGGGTTTTAAAATTGTGTAGAAATACACATTTACAATCATAAGAAGCAGCTTTAGAATGTTTAAACAGTACTTTTTCTTCTAAATTTAAAGAAAACCAAAAGCTGTTTCTTCCCACTGTTTTATTGAGGCAAATTATAACAAATAAAAATAAATAAAAACTTCAACAAGCATTCAATTTTCTTGGCTGTGAGTCTCCCTGGAGCTGAAGGCTTATAATGTGGTCTTCATGGGCTCTGTTTGGGTACTCCACCTTCCCCCCAGAGTCGTAAACAAGCATTTGAGGATTGGGCAAATTGGCAACACTAAACTGACCAAAGGAGGCTGCACTAAGTTCCAGCATAGATCTGTGGCCCAACCAAACCATGTCCTGGATCTCCCCTGCTACAGACAGTTATTGTATTTACATCTTTGTATGAGTGTTGTTTGTATGTTTACATATTTGCTTTCACATCTTTGCAGTTGCTCCTGCAATTTACACACAATACAGGACATTCCTTTGACACAGGTCTCCCTGGAGAAAAATGCATCATGGGTAGTTCCTCATCCCTCCCAGTTGAGCTATTTCTGGGAAGAGACGTAAAGGAAAGTCTTAACAGTTTACTTTAAATAAGATGCAGGCTGAATGCTGTGATTTCACTTAGTGTCTGTTCATCATCAGTCCTGCGTTTACTCTTAGCATCCTCATATGGAAGGAAAGGGAGGCAGCGACAATGAAAAGAGCCATTGTGTTCACGCTATCGTTTAAAACAATCTTTACCAGCATCTGTTGTATGAATTCATCAGTTATGTAACACAGGGCCTTTATCAAAAATGCTCCTTAAACTTTCAGTCCTTCCAAATGACTAAAGATAATATTTATTGTAAATAATGAGATAATTTTAATATAATTTTGGACAGTCCCGCAGTCTCATTTCAGTATTCCTGCATATTCTCCACCCAGGTTAATGTTTGTAGCTCTATGCTGCAATTTAAGATGGTTAATTATTAACTGTATGCTTGATGAGGCGGTGTTCACACTACGAAAATCTTCTAAATACACAGAATGTAAACCGGCGACCCAATCGAGTTTGTTACATTAATTTTCATCAAAAAAATAACCAAAGCTGCTGCTGCTGCCAGAACATGTAGCGTTGACTCCCAAATTGTCAATCACACCCTATCTTTACATAATATTCCTCACTGAATATGCTTTCCGTCTTTTCTGGCTTTTTCGCTCCTGGCCAACAGCATCGCAATGAAGTGACAGCATGATGCAGCGCTCCAGTAGTTACATATTGAAGCACTGCCCCTTGTGTCTGCTGGAACTGTAATGCTGTTGATTCCTTAAAAGACTCTTTGTCTTATTATAACACAGGCTTTTTTGTTCTCTTTTGCCACGCTGTCACATTCACAAGGGGAAAATCCTTTTCTGCCATTCAACCCAGCACAAAAACTTGAATAATGAATTCTAATTGGACAGAATTTTCTTTTTTTTCCCTCTTTATTCTTTTTGAGTTTGACTAATTTGCCTTTACATTGCTGTTCTTACCGGACACTTCTTCATGCATGTTACGTCATTTATGAGTCAAGGTGTTATTATGGAGGGCGGCTCTGACCTGTGAAAGAGGCGGGTGGCGGTGCTGGCGGCATAGGGGGTCAGGCATTCTGTTGATCTACAGTGACATATTTGAAAGAGTGATCCGAGAGTGATAGTGAAGAAAAAGTCAGAGATCTGCACCCGCAAAGTGAGGAAGTTCAGCTGTAACGGAAGGCTGTCGGCGAGAGTTGCAGCAGGGAATGTTGGAAGCTCCAAAGTTCTCGGTCTTTTAATGGAACGGTCCAGCATGGAGTCCTACTATTCGAGCAAAGGTAAGCCAGGCTGTTGTGTGAGTGCAGTTGAATGGAAAAAAGGGGGGTGGGGAATGTCACAAAGCACAAGGTAAGATGATAGTCCCTGCAGGTGGAGAGTATTTATGGGCTTTGTAGGTGGGGCTGCACATGGGTCAGACCATAAACAGCAGGTGTGGTCACCTGTAGAGTTATATAATGTCAGACAACTAAGTATACCTACAGTGCAAAGATATTTTTTCATCATATCTAGGTGATGGCTGACAGATACCACATAGCATTTAAAAGTCATTTCAAAAATTACTGCTATAAATTTTGCAATATTGGAAATCAATTCAATTCTTATAATAAATAAAAGTAAGAAGTGTTAAAATATTAAATAGTGGTCTTTTGAGTTCACAATGAATCATTGTTTAAAATAAAACTGTACAAAGCTACAGTTAATAAAATAAGGTGATATTGGTGACAAAGACTAATAATAGTAAAAATTAAATAATTTTGATTTTTGTCACTGTCACATAATAACAAATAAAGTGCGAAGTAAAAGTATATCTGACGAGTGTGCCAAAATAGTACAAGATACAATGCACGCATGAAAATGTCCTGATTCTGTAGGTACATGCATTGATTGTGTTTTGAAAGGATTCATTTTATAGGAAAAGTCCACCTGCTTTTGTACAGATGCGCATGAATATTTTACTGAATGCGGTGCAGTAGTTAGCACTGTCGCCTCACAGCAAGAAGCTACGGGGTTTGAATCTCGGCTCTGGTCTTTCTGTGCGGAGTTTGCATGTTCTCGCTGTGCATGTGTGGGATTTCTCCGGGCACTCCGGTTTCCTCCCACAGTCCAAAAACATAATCTTTAGGTGAATTGATCAATCTAAATTGACCACAGGTGTGAGTGGTTGTCTGTCTTTGTGTTAGCCCTGTGATAGGCTGGTGACCTGTCTAGGGTGTACCCCGCCTCTCGCCCCTTAACAGCTAGGATGGGCTACAGCAGGCCCCTGCAACCCAAGTGTGGGTAAAGCAGGTACAGGAAATGGATGGATGGGTGGGTGGGTGGATGGATGGACTGAAAAAAGGCCTACCTTGACACCATGACCTTGTAACATTACAACACATTGGATCGTGCTTTTTATGCAGCAGTGAATAAAATGTACATTAGAACTCTTAAATGATTTCTAATTAATCTTTTGCTGCAGTAGGTGTGATAAAACCTAATTGACCTTTGGAACCATTTGTCTCTACTGTGCCTGCAGATTATGTGTCTACTTTTTTGATACTGAATCATGGTGTCATCCAGTGGCCTGTTGCTTTTCTTTCTGTGTTTGCAGGTAATACAGGACAAGGTGCTTTAAAGCTGGTTAATGATTGTGTGTACCATTGCAGAGTGGACAACAGCTTCATTGTCCACATACCGATCCTTAAAACATGTCATTAGAACAAAAGATGTTTGATTGTTCAGAGGAAGAGATGCTCAAAAACAATTCACATGGAATGTATTTTCTTCCATTTTTTCTAAGCCCATTTATGTCCCTCTGCTTGCAGTCTAAGCATGCACGAGACACTCATTGTGCTGTGATTGTAATGAATCTGTGCTGCTGGCTCTCCAGAGTCCACAGAGAAGACATTTTGAGCTTCATTCAGGATAAAGCAGAATTCAAAGACCACTAGCAAGGTGAGAAGAAGAGGTGTAGTGTGAATTTGGATAGTGGTGGTCTGCCTGCCTGGCAGTGACCAACTGCTGATGCAGTCAGACAGAGAGCAACAGCCCAAGGAGGATGTCTGAAGTGGTACTCACTGTGACAACTGCAGACAATTTGAAAGTACATTGAAAATGAGACAAATATGATCCATAAGGCTTAAACCGCCAATGCTTTGAGCGCCAAAAGCATATGTTACCCATAAATCTACAAACACTCAAGCAGCGAAAGTCAACTGCCGAAAACCATACAAGTCTCAAGACTGTTCCTTTTTAAGAGCCGGAAACATCCCAGATCCCAGATGTCATAAGGTGATGATTTAAGACAGTGTTGGTTACACGTCAGAAACCCTGCAGCCCTATAAGCTGTGAACTGGCATTTGTAGGACACAGTACTGGTGTTGTGTGGGGTCTTTCCAGCACACCAATGTGGCCAATGTGGGTGGTAAGTGCTGGGGGGAAGGAGTGGAAATGGCCACTGAAGGACAGCTGTAAAGTTTTCTCCGGTTTGGAATCTTTTAAAGATGTTTTTTCAGCAGCTTCAACATCAAGATTGTCACTAGTGCTTTTAGTTCTAAATGTTGATTCATTGAAAGAACTTTTCTATCTATCAGTGTAACAGTTTCTAAATATCTAAATTTAAACTTGTCTTTATGCATATTTATTTTCTTTGTATAAATATTTACAATAAATCTAGTCATTTGAAATGCTTTCCTTAATTACCATGATTTCATTTGTTTTGTTTTGTTTTTTAACTAAAGACAATACTCTTTAATGAAAAGTACCAGTCGTTTGGTTTATTACTCTGGTCCAGTTTTGTCTAATTTTTGCCTTTCTCATTTTTATATTTAGCTTGTTTGTTTTATTTCCTGTGTATTATCCACTTGGGATTTGTAATTGGATAAAATATCTGAATGTTTAGAAGATGAAAACCTTCTACCAAATCTCTCACACAAGTGTGGGTCGAAGTTTTGGTTTTGATTAAATCAATAATAAAGGGTTATGTGTCCACTTCATATTCATCTGCCATTGTAGCACTATTATTGAATGTGTCCAGCAGATGGTGATGTTAGTCTGTTAGACAGGTGTGGTTGACTCGAGGACATAATGATTTATTCTGTTTAATTCTAAATACACCCAGGATTATGAGCTCATCTTTCTGCTTAATCTACGCAAAACAATCTTTAATGCATTAAAATGTATCCCGAAGGCATCTCACATCATGAATAAGTAAAACGCCTGTTCTTTCATTAATGCCAGAGGACAGAGCCATTCTTGAAAATCCATTTTTTATGGCAGTTTCTTGATCTGATCTATTCTTATAATATTTGATAACAGTTGTATACACCCTTATCAACAGGATATTTTATTGACTGTTGTGAGCCATTTACTGACTCTTTGTCTATCTGTTTTGCAGGTGAGTGCCTCCTTTCCTGTCAGCAGATCCAGTAACATCTGAACCAATAAGTACTCTATTTAATACATTTCTTTATCATGTTTGATTGGCGGTAATGTTTGCTTGTTATCTGGCTTGATGGTGCAATTTTCCATTGCCTGCCCTGTTGTCTTATTGGGTTAGTGAAGAACAGATTCTTGCTGTCTCATTCTGTGATGGATTGATATCGCCCTACACTTGAAGGGGTAAGTTTACGTGAAGGGTTGGGTCAGGATCAGTCCTCAGAGGTCATCGTTTTCTCTGAAGTGCATATGGAATGTTTAACTCCCATTGTGATAAAACACCATAAGGCCTCTGGGTGTGGACCAGGGCCATCATGGGGCGTGTTACTTTTAGTGTGTCAAAAGGAAACACACTGCACATGCACCCCTGTTTTCAGTGGTCTGCTTTTGGCCAAACCTAAAAAATGTCTAAAAATTGTTAAAAAAAAAACAAAAAAACCCAAAAACCCAAAAATGCCATCTAACATTGAAATCAGTGTGTGGGTGCTTGATTGCAGGGAGGAATGTGTTCAAACAATGCTAGTTCAGTTACTCTGAACTTTTCTCAAAAGAAAAAAGGGCAAGTTCCCTTGTGTGTGTAGATTAATAGGCCTGTTCACATAGATTCAACATGTTTTCTGGGTGATCCAGTCACAAGGAAACAATTGAGAGTTTGTAATTTCACACTACATGTGCCATCAGTGTTTGGTTCGTGCTCTTTATGCAACAGTTGCAAATTATGCAATGTCGAAAAATTGTCCACATTTACAAAGACAATGTTTACTTTAATTAAATCAGTCAGGATGCATGGTTTCAATGGACTTGGTAATGGTATTTTTCTTGCCCCCCAAGACACTAAAAGTGAGACAAGGCAGAGGAGACGTATCAGAAAAACCAGCAGCTACACTTTGGCCTCTGGCCACTAGTTAAAGTAATGTCTGAGTGAAACCTTGTGTGTTCAGTAAGGTCACTGTTTGGCTTACTACAATCTTTGGGATTTAGGCAGATTAAACTACTGTGTGGAGTACAGAACAGAGACACTTATCTCGATAATTTGCATGAAAGTGCAGTCCAGACAAACACGTTTCATTCTGATAAATGCCTTTTTCAATCATGGACCAACTTCTGACTGAAGGTTACTGTTTGAACAGAGGTGATCATGTGTCCATCTCTCTTTGTCCTATGCATGAGCTCTGTCCTGCACCAGTTCATATTTCAACACCTCAGGGTGAGTAGTTCTCCCTGTCACACCTCACATGGTCGTCCTGGCAGCTTCACAAAGAGTGGGAGATGTTTCAAAGGTGATCCGCATGGATTATTTTCCTGTTCGAAGGACACATCGCAGTCAAACACATGCTGCATTATATTTAATCTTCTTGTAGTCCATGTGTTTCTGTGATTCACTGGAGAGCTTGAAGCTTGCCAAAAAAGTGTTCCTTTCATTTCTGCTGAGCCATGGTATTTTTTCCAAGCAGCACGTAAACAGTCAGTCTATAAAAGGTTTTGGCTTTTGTTTTTCACGCGATGCGTTGAGTTGTTAGGGAGGTAACGTGATAGATTCTTGGCTGGAGTTACTCTACCATTCTGAACCCACTGAGCACACATGCCCCTCAAGGACAATCCCTTCATCCACTCTGTTCGGCTTTTGCATTTTCTTGCATGAGTGTTTTTGTGCCAACAGAACCCACTGACTTCCTTGTATTGTTGGATGTTGGAGGAGCTCCCGCTCACTGGTTTTATGACAGTTTTAGAGGAGGAAACTGGGCTTTGTCTCCCAGTAACAGTAAGAAGCTGTGCTTATACCGTAGGTGTTCAGAGGAAAAACAGGATGTGCGGCCAATTTGCCATCTTGATAAGAACTACCAAACACAAAAACAGAAAGTGGCATCTCCTGTGGCAGTGATGACACTTGTATGTGGAGTTTTTTGTTTTTTTTTTTTTTTGCTTCCACTGTGCTGGCCTTTGATATTTGGAAACAATTGATATTGCTTCCTCAGTGATTTAGTGAATCTCAGGGTCCAGTGTCTCACTCACATGTATTCAGGAATCAGACTCTTTTGTGTAAACAAAATGCGATAAAATAATCCAATGTACGGTAATCTGTCTTAATCTCATACATCTGGCCTTCATTACAAATGTGTCTCTGGATGTTAGGCTTTACCTACAACAGGGGTGGGCAATTATTTTGCCTGAAGGGCCACATTGGGCTTTAGATCTTGATGAACGGGCTGGCTAGGTGGTGCGGGAAACTAACCCCCCAAATTTGTAGGTTAACTAAAAATTGTGCTTGATGTACTATTGACTGAGAAAATATTTTGAAGAGCCTGTAAATTGGTCCAACTGGAGATGGATGATGAAGCTCCAAATGATGTTTGGCCCCACCCTCCTGAAAGGACATGTTAGCATGTTGGTGGTGGTGGTGGGGTTCTAAGCAATCAAGCTGACAACCTTCTAAATTTGGCTTTTGGAGAAATTATTGTGAAGACTCTGCGGGCTGGATTAAATAGTTCACCCGGCCACATGTGGCCCCCGGGCCTTAGTTTGCCCACCTCTGACCTACAGGATGCACATAAGAGATGGGACTTTTAAGAGTTTGTCATCAAGTTCAGCCACCAGGTGGCATTTTTGCAAAATGTTTTTCAGCCTTGTTTCTATAAATTACAAGTGGTTCAGGAGCTTCCACTGTGGCAATGTTTAATGGTATGCAATATACTGAAAAACCAATGCTTTCAGCAATAAAACGTATCCTTCATTCAAGGACATGTTAGAGGCTGACCCAGACATAGATGGAACCATTGAAGCACAGCCTTGTTACTGGTTGTTATGGAGCGATGCAGCATTATGTTTTAAATGTCACTCTGGTGTTGGGAGATACTCAGAGTATTTGAGAGGGTTCATGTGCGTGGTTCAGCTGAGGAAAAGTCAGTTTCTGAAAGTTAGAGGGGCAATACTAAGGGTGAGTCACTGGTGTTTGAAATTCAGTGGTAGAATGGAACCTTTCTTTCTTTTACTACAAGCACATAATCATGCAACTCATCAATGAAAGGCTACTTCAGTTGGTTTTTTTTCCACATAAAAAGACAGAAAGAATGCAGCCAGAACAGATGGAAAGGTTTTAGATGGTGCAGATAGTAAATCTTCTGTGTCTGTATGCTGTTGCAACACATACTTGAAGAGGCACCTGCATGGTGTTTGTGCTTTATCTAAAAATAAAACGTCGCCTCTTCAGGTCACAATGCAAATGCTCATATTGTGGCAACCAGTCAGGAAGTCCTGAATCCAGATCCTATGTCAGGTTTTGCTGTTTGATAACTGGTTGCCCATGGCAGCAGCATTGAACCAGCGTTCCTTTGGACCTGATCTGTCACCAGCACGTGGTGTCTGCCAATACTGTGTTGCTACAGTAACAAAGCACAGTAAGGCCACACCCTTGCATGGTTTTCAGACGCTGATTCATCATGCAAATTTTCTTTTTTTTTTCACTTTTATTCCTGAAAGACAGACATGTGTTCATCTTCAGTCAGATAGTTTGTTCTTTTTTTTTTTTAATGCAGATGAATGAGCGGGCACATTGGCTGCAGTCTGTCTGTCTGTCTTTGCGTGTGTGTGGAAACTGTTGGCACGGCCTGTCCTGACACTCCCTACAGCCATTTTAAACACTTCTCACTCACCGCAGCTCCATTTTGTGAGCACCTCGAGTTCTGTGTTTAATTTAAATTAAAGCATCAGGTTAATACTTTTACCTACAGTAAATTACCTACAAACATTATATCTCTTTAAGCTTTATTTAACGGTTATGTGAGATAAGAGAATAGCAACAATTTTTCAGTGTGTGCAAAGGCAGATTCTTTAAATATAATGATGTCTCTTAATGCTTTGTAATGCCTAATTTACTTGACAAATATTGCCTGGTAAATGTTGTTAATATATATGAGATATTGCATGCCTGGATTATTTCATTGGCTCCCTAACTTTTATTGTAATGGTCAGTGGACAAAAGACAGATCTGCTCATTCAGCAGTGTTATATATTTTTTTAGATCTAGAAAATATGATTTAAGCAAATTTGGAAAGATCATTTTTGCTGGAGACCCACATAATGAAACCGCTAACTTTTGGCCTTCTGCTTGTCTACAGTTTCAAGATAAACTTGCTGTTCTTTAATGATTCACAAAAAGTACTTTGCCCAAAAACAAAGACCAAAGTATGCCGAGGTCGTTGATGTGATTTCATCTGGATGTCGTGGTCGTGCATGCTTGTTTTATGTTTACTGTCTTTCTCCACTCTGTCTTGTTCTCCTGCCCTCTCCTTTGTCTGCCCTCCTTAATCTCTTGGGCAGTAATTTGCGAGGTTTCTCAAACAAGGCGCCCAGTGTGTATCTCCCAGTTGGCTGAAATAATGCGTGGGTTTCAGATGTGTGGGATGTGGGGCATAGTATCCAGGGCAGCGGAGAGGATGTGTCCTGCCTGGCAAAAACATTGGATTTATGGTGCCGAAGTCTCTCTGCATTTATGGACCAGAGATGAAAAGATTCCCTTGTCCTGTCCTCAAACCCCCTCCCTACCCCGAGTGTACCCCTGCACTCCCATTTCGTCTCTTTTAGACCCATCCTGCATATCGTTCCAGTGGGCCGACATTGGGTCGCATAGGGGTATAACAAACCAACAGTAGTGCAGTTTTGACTAAGAAAAGCTACTGAGACCTTTGTGTGACATGTTCAGCCGAAGCAGCCTTGATATAGGTGATCTTCTTGGAGATCGATTCTGGCTCAGCCCAAAGAAAGGTACGTTATGCTACTTGATTGATGTCTGCATTGGTTTGAAGGAGTTTTGATATCATGAAAAGGTGTGGTCAGTTAAACAGTGAGTTTAGCTGATGAAAAACCTGTCTATAATGGTAATGCTGTTCATGGCTTCTATATGGTGTGACCCAGTATGTGCTATTTCCTATTGTTCACAGGCTAATATCTAGCTGAAATGGAAACCTTCTCTTACAAGACCAATGAACAAAAATGAAGGAGGGGGTGTTTCAAATTTTCTGTCCAGCTCTCACTGCTGGAACTTGTTTACAACACAAAGAGCTTTTGTCCTTAATGGCTCTTTACAAGTTTTACAACTAAAAACTAAATTCTGTTATGTTAATCAGAGTGGTCGCAAACAGCCAGCAGGAACATCATCGTTGCTCTGTCATGTGTAGAGAAATCCGTCACACTTGGTCCTGCTTCCAGTCTGTCCTCATATGCCCCCCTCATGGGTAGACTCTTGTCTTGATCTGGCAGCTGTAGGGGTGTAGTATGGCTGGACAGCACTGACACCTGACCCAGACTGCATTGGAGAGAGACCAAATAAGAGTGAAATAGGATTTGCTGTCTTTTTGGGTGCTCTTGCTTATTTTTGGTCAGTGGGGTGGTTCAACAAGATACCATGTGTGACTTCACTTTTTTTCCACTCTGGAAAAGGAAAAGTCAGTCTGATCCGTGACTTGTGGAGTTGAGAACATGAGCAAGCCCGTGACTTTTACCTCAAGCACATATCAGTTGTTAGATTTTTCCATGGCTGTATATTGTAGAGACAAAAAGCCAACTGTTTGGGCATTTTTTCCCTCTTTCATTCAGTTGGATATTCTATTTATGACGGCAGTGTACTTTTATTACTTGGTTTATACATTTCTACGAAACTTGCTTTTTCAGTGCAGAAACACACATCTTTACTTATTCTTTTCTTTCTTCTTTTCTGTGGCTGCTTTAACAACCTGTGTACCTTCCAAAGATATCTACCAGGCATACACAGTACATGTTGTTCTTTCTGGTCAGCTCTAAACAGTAAAGAACCTCCTCCATCTGTTATAATTTGCCTCTTTTTTACCTCCAACAATAATTTATATTTGTGGCAGGGTTAGGAATGCCAAATACACCTCTCAGTCTCCTTTTTAGAATCACCAACTCTTTACAGTGCGTCTTTGTCTGGAGCTAAGCTGCAGTTTAACACACTTCGCTGACGTTGTTTTTGGTGGAAAAGTTGATTAGCCTTTCTTATACATCAGGGGACTTTCTTGGTTTATATATGCCAACAGTAAAATATTTTCCTTCAGTAAGTCAGATGATCCCTCCTCGATCAGTCGCCTAGTGGTTTAAAAGAAGTCATTACTATTGGTTAATCCCGGAAACTTTATATCTCTCGCCTTTCAAAGACGACTTTCTCTAACGTCAGTCGACACTGCTGTCCATGCTGTCACGTTCAAATATCCGTCACGGTTTTCTTGGGGGTTGTGGAGGGTCGGATTAGGGCCTTGTATGAAGCCATTCATTACATTACAGTTGTCAAGTCAAGCTTGAATTTATCCAGAGGGGCTGTTCAGTCTGTACAATTCACATTATTTCACGAGTAGAACACATTTCTTTTAAATTATGATGAATGTATGTAAATAATATGAATGTATGGTGCTATTTAAAACTTAGTTGTTGAGTAATTGTAATTAGCATAATGTAATTATCTGTCCACACCAATATTTTGATATGACATTTTTTTTTTACAGATTATTGTAATTTTCTGGCATCATTTTATTGCTTCCTCATGTTTTTGTTATACCTGTCAAGGTTTATGCAGAACAATATTATATGACATTTATGTGAGACTGACTGATTATAACTGGCTATAGGGGAGGCTTGGTAGTAACCTTCTGCCTCCATTAAGTATTGCTTACAACCTCTAATTTTAGCAGATTCCTGAGTTGGAGGTGTTTGTGATCTCACAAATGTCACCTCTGTAGGGAGCACAGCTGTCCCACACTAGGGGGGTCAATCGTCTCTCCTGTAGTTATACGCAGCCAAGACCCATTTTCCTTAAATTAAAATGGGTTTTTTGGATTCGTTTTCTGCAAATGATTTTTTTTTTTTTTTTAATGAATCTTTTAAAGGTCAAAGTTGGAGTTTAACCGCTAATCTTTGTTTAGAGTTTAAGGTTCCTTATTTTCACACATCAAGAACTCTTAATTCTCACATGTAACATAAGAACATGCACTGATTTTGCTGACCTTTGCTTTCCTAGGAAGAGACAGAAGTGGCTCTTGGATCTGATAACAGAATGGCACGTTAGCAAGCCTGCAGCCCCTGAGCAGAAGGCCCTTACAACAGGCTAATCGCCAGCCACCAAGATTTGGTGTTGACAAGTTTATTCTGAGACCTGTGGATGTCTGATACATTGAACTAGAGGTGGAACATAGCCGCTATTCCTCAAAGTTTTATCAGCATTTCTTCCACCTTGTCTGAATTTTGTACTATCTGCTGATCCACGATCTGTTTATAGGCTGAATGAAATTAGATGCTCATTGGTCCTAAACTGAATTCAAATCCCATCTGTCATTCAGTCTTTTTCTGGTCATTTATTAATAAGTAAAAAAAATGCCACCTGAAACCTGTGTGCAGCTATAACCTCCAAGCCACTGTGATAAAATAATTCTCTTAGGCTGGCATGGTTTAATAATTGGAAGACTGAAGGAAACAGGCTTTATGCCAGAATAAGGGTCAGGATAGGAACTTTGGAGTTCACTGAACGCTTTGTGCATAAACAGTGCATGAAATTACACTGATGTGTGGCCAAAGGATCAAGTCAGCATGCTCAGTGATTTTGATTAGAGAGGAACAGTGTACGATCACACAAAATATTTAACCAGTGATTGCAAAATTTATTTAAATACTTCAAGCTTGCAGAATCAACTTTTTCCTGCTACCGCCACCTTCACCTCCTTTATTACTCTCCAGGCAAATTACCTAACGTCCTTGATACAACACTTGTTTCATAATTTAAAGGAACGCTTGTTTGTTTTTTTTACCACCTAGATGTTTGTCAGTGGAAATAATGCCGCTCCCATTCTTCAGTCTGAACCTTGCACAGTACAGCAAAGAAAACACGGGAATTATAAAAGGCAGTTCAGAGCTTATGCGCTATAGGAGGAGAATATAGAGTACTTGTCCTCTATAGTACTTGTCCAAAGTAAAACATGTGTTCAATGGGTCTTCCTAAAAGGGAATGATATATATATATATATATATATATATATATATATATATATATATATATATAAACATATAAACTGTGGCTGCACAAAGCATGGCTGTTGGCTAAAACAGATATACTGAAGGGTTTATGGTGAAGTGGCTTCCCTCATTTGACTGTTGCCATGGAAAATAAAATAAAAACACTCGCTCCGCCAGTGTTTCTCAGTAAAATCGTGTGTGGGGAATGCATCACTCTGCCACTGCTAAAGTTTCGCAATCAGAGTTCCAGCATGGTGCTGCATGTTTATTCTACTCTGTATACTTTCTTTCAATGGGATGAGTCAACATGTTGCATCCAGCATGGCTCTGCCCCTCCTTTCAGTTCAGTTTTTACTAGCCGTGAGGGGACTCTTTCACTGACACACAGACAAGTTAGAGACAGATGTACAGCAGGGAGAAGCGATCGAGAGAAAGAAATCTGATATCATGTTCCTCTGAAAAGGTTAGCTATAATGTGCACTTCTTTATATAGTTGTGCAAGAGAGATCCTTGGTTCCCTGCTAAATCGAGTTACGACGCCCTAGGTTGATTTACAGACAGTTGCATCATTGTAATGACCCCTTATTGGAAATAGTGATGAGACCATGTAGTTTCCTCAGTTAGTTAAGAATAGAACTTAACTTAATATTAATCAAGACATTAGTCATATGCCTGGAGTCCAAAGATTTAAAAGAAATATAGCTGGACTACATTATATTGTACATATTTTACACTGCAACAGGCATAAAAGTATTGGAGGAGGACCTGGGCAGGATAGTTTTTTCAACTCTGTATACTACCTGCTGTGCCTGAACCGGTTACAACATCTTGTTTAGAGGTGTGTGTGCATAGGAGGTGCGTACATTTATGTGTGGGTGGGTATCTACGTAAAAGGCACAGCGCCAGGGCGCATGTGTTGAAAAGCACTTACTACTGTAGGCGCTTGCTCCATTCATTCAGGAATATTTCTTTTCTGAAGTGCTCCTTTCTATATCAGTCAATTCTTTGTGACTTTATAGCTTCCAACTTCCTGTTGCACTATTTGCTTTAGTGAGAATTTTTTTCCGTGCCTTTTTTTTCATCCTAAGAAATACAGGGAGGGTAGGAGGAGCTGTGCTGAGAAGTGTGCCTCACTCTCTCTCTCTCACACACACACTCGCTCTCTTCCATTCTGTCATTGCCATCTCGGCAGTACGGAGGCTGTTCATTCCTGGACACGCCGATTTTAAGAGACAAAAACTTCTGACTACAATCTGATTCTACAGAGGAGTAACCTCTTTTGCATGTTATTTAAGGGATCAACAAGAAAAAGGAGGAAAGAAAAGGAAAGAGAATTTTTACATGGATTTTTTCCCCCACCTACTCTGATTGTGTTAAGAACCACGTGACAGCTGGTTTTGCCACTGGATCCTTTCACGGAAACAAGGTGTGAAATTCTCTTATTTATCTTGCTTCTGAGTCATTATTTAGGTTTATTTTGGGGAAATATTTTAAGGAAAAACCACAATGGTTGCTGGCATGCTGATGCCCTTGCGGGATCTGAGGGCCATCTATGAAGTCTTATTTCGAGATGGTGTCATGGTGGCCAAAAAGGATAAGAGGCCACAAACCAAGCACCCGGAGATAGAAGGTGTGAGCAATCTGCAAGTTATCCGGGCCATGGGGTCTCTTAAATCTAGAGGGTTCGTAAAGGAGACATTTGCCTGGAGACATTTCTACTGGTACCTGACCAATGAGGGCATTGTTTACCTGCGTGAATATCTCCACCTGCCCCCTGAAATTGTTCCGGCATCCCTGCAGAGGGTGAGGAAGCCAGCAGCAACCTTGGCCATTGCCCATCGTGCGGCACGGGTACAATCTGTGGATGGTCCAACATCATACGTTCCTAAACCAGGGCGCAGGTTGGAAGCAGAGAGTCAAGAGGCTGTGGCTGAACGTCAGGGATACCGCCACAAAATGATGGGTCCAGGAGAAAGTGAGAGCTTCATGGAAAGGACCCCCAAATTTAGGGGTCGTCCACTGGCTGCTGAAGCAGTCAGAACAAAAGCTTCCTGGGAAGTTGCAGACCAGCGGCAGCCTATGTTTAGGAAAGGTGACGGCCTCAGAAGTGAAGCAGCTGTGATGGAGGAGAGGTTAATAAAAAGAGCCTCTTCTCAACAGAGCAGCGTGAGCAGTGAGAAGGTAATAAAGCCACTGGAGCGAAAAGTGTCAGAAGTCCAAAAGGAGAAAGCTGCCCAAATTCAACCACCAGAGTCAAAACCGAATGCGTCACAAATGACTTTTGCGTCACTGTCCTCCAAAACAGGCCGACCACTAACTGTTGCTGCTGTTAACGAGGCTGCAGGTCTGCCTGCATCCAATGTTTCCAGTGAAACATCCAAAGAGCAGGTCAAGATTATCGAAGAGCCGTCTTTCATGAAGTCCGGTAAAATAGCCTCAAGCAAATCAGTTAACACATGGCTCCCAAATAAAGATCTCAAAGAAGAGAATGCAAAAAAGGTAGCTGCTGAGCCAGTTAGCCAAAAGATGATTGTGGATCCAGTTAAAGTAGAGATGAAGGCTAATGCTCATAAAACAAGTGACTGGAAAGCACTCAGTGATACTGCTTTTGTGCCTCCTGTCATCACAAAAGATGTCAAGGAAGAGAAGCTTCAAAAAGAAAAAGTGAAGGTGGCTGCTAAACTCACAGCAACAAAGACCTCAGGCGAATCTAAAAATGACCAAGAAAAAGTCAAGAAAACTGCCAAAGTGTCAGTCTCTCGGGAGAGCACCAACTCACCTGACACCACCCCCACTGAGGTAGTTTTACCTGCTGACATGAAGAAATTCTCTGTTGCTAGAATGATTCAAGAACCTGAGGTGACTTCAGTGATAATATCAACAAAGTCCCAAAGTAGCGAAGTGCCCCAGAAGACTGTGGTGGATAAGTCATCAGTAGTTGAAATTCAATCTATGACAACAATTCTCCCAGACAAAGGACCCACAAATGGAAACATTATCGTAACAGAGGTAATAACAAAGCAGGAGAAAAGGTTTGTAAAGGCAATATCTCATGTCAACAAAAATGAAAAAAATGTTGAAGAAGAAGTTCTGAAAAAGTCGGTGGAAGGATCCAAACTGGATGTTGCCTCAGCACAGCCCAGTCAAAGTCCTGTGACCACAGAGGTGGTTAGGGAAAACAAACATGTGGCTGACGGAACCTCGAAATCAAAAAAGAAGAAAAGGAAATCCCCAGGTGAGACTACAGAGAAGGAAAACCTAACCACAGACAAACCGCCAGAAGAAGTGGTTGGCGAAAGCCTACAAATCAACCCTCAGGCCACCTCACAGACATTGCTTGTGTGTACCAGTACAAAGACTGAGGAAACATTGCATGCTTCAGAAAATCAAACTGTTGTTGAAATGGTTATTGATGGGAGCAGAATTCAAGAAGTATCTCATGAGGAGCCAATAATGGAAGTCCTTAAACAAACTGCAGCACTCAACTCAGATGGGATAGCTATAGTGCCGCCAGTGGATCTTCCTGCTGGTGCAGAAGTTAAAAAGCAAGTCGAGGTGACTATTGTCAGTGAAAAAGCAAAGGGATCAGTATGCCCTGAGGACAAGTTAAACATTGATGTGCCCCATGCAAAGCCAGTGAAATCCGAGGAGCTGGCTGACACCACGGTGCAAAAAATGTTGGTGCAGAAAATAACTAAAGTACAGCTCATAGAAGGGAGCCCTGACATTGAAGAGAGAAATCCTTCTCCACTGCCGCAGTGTCAAGATTCTGTTCTTGCAAGGAAACATCCAGAAGAACCATCCAAGAGTAAGAAAAAAGGCAAAGCTAAAAAGCAGACTAGGGAACCAGTCTTAGATGCAATAAACGCAAAGATTGATGCAGAAGCACTGCCGTCTGCTCACATTACATCACTGCCCGTGGCTACAGTTACAGACTGCCCTGTCACGGCCTCTGAACTGAGAGAAGTGAGCCTTCCTTCAGTAATGACTCCAGAAATAATTTGCAGTGAGGAAACCATGCAGGCAGCAGCTGTGCTCGCTGAGGCCCCAATAGACAAAAGGGAGGCGGAGCCAGCACTGCCCTCTGCGGAAAAAATAAAGCGGGAGGTTCCGAAACCAGAAACATCCTGCGCTGTGAGGGAAGCGCACACAGCCACAGAATCTGCAACACCAGTGGCAGCAACACAGGCAGCTGTAGCTCAGGCCAGCCCACTAGCAAAGCAAGAGGAGCCTCCCAAAGTTGCACAACATTCAGCCAGTGAGGCAGCAGAGCGCAACACTGGGAAAAGCCTCTCTGCTGCAGAGGCCTCAAAACCAGAGGGCGCAAAGAAGACAGACCTGAAGGACACACCCTCTACCTGTGTCACAGCAACAGCAGCTTGTTCTGACCAGCCTGACCTTGGACACACGTGTGAGTCCATAATTTCTAACACAGACGAGGCCGCCATGAAGAAGAAAATTGTGGTGGTTGAAGAAATAGTTGAGGTGAAGCAGATTATTAGTCCTCAGGCTTCCGAAGAACAGCCACCGCCTTCACCTGTAAAACCCGATGAGGAGGCAGAGGAACTGGACCTGGATGTTCTGGAAGCACTTGCCATAGAGCGGGCACTTTTGTCAGGGGCAGGAGGAGCTCAGGCGCAGGGTGCCTCACCTGACGATGAATGGGACCACTCTCTTCAGGAACCAGAGGAGAAGACATGGCCCAACTTCATTGAAGGTTTGTTTAAACGTACACAATGACCTAACCTACTTCCTGGTTTGTCCCTTTTCTCCTGTTACATGTGATATGGTTGCACTCTGGTGTGGGCTTTTACTGTTGTTTGAAGTGTGGGAGGTCTTAGGTGGGGTATTTAATCATGGCTCTGTTGTTGCTCTTCTACATTCTTGTGCTGCCAAACAGTGCTGTAGTGTCGCTGCCCTATCTGACTTCTCTCTCAAAGTTTTATTTTGACTGGATTAGTCGCAGTTTCTTACTTGAGTTGAAATGTTGGGGTGAACAGCCTCTAGTTCGTGGTGTGCACTTGTTGGTCACTTTGGAATAGTTTCAGCGATCCCAGTGAGATGTAGTGGCAATTTGATTATGTGAATATTTAAAAAGTCTGTGACACATTTACAAGAATATCGTTATCTTGCACGTGAGGTTTTTGACACCTTATAATACAATAAATTTACATTTAAAAAGCCATTGCAAAGAATTGCAGGGTTAAACCTAACATGAATTTAACACAAAGTCTAGATACAGTAATTTACATTTAATTGTAGCACATATTAATGTATCAAAACAATTAAATTCAAATGTCATACTTTCTTAGGGTGTGGTATTCCAGTTTTAGGTTTTAATAAGTTGCACTCTCTTCAATATAATCATTTATCCCTGCAGCTATCAGAGTGTTTGCCAGATGAGATTACACAGACCTGTTGCCATTTTGGAAAGGTGGGGCTGTTTGCAGAGATTCTGCCTCGCCTGTTTCCTGCAGAGATCGTTCTGCATGAATTACTGGCCGAGACAGAGAGGTGTGGTGCTTTTGGGAGCATTTCTCCTCTTTGCACCACTAATGCAGTGTCCTTGGCTCTATTTTTCATGTTCTGGACCTGATTTGAGTTATGTTTTCAGTCAGGGTGATAGAAGATAAGCATGTGCCTTGCACAATTGTAGGGAACTGTATGCAAAAGATATGGAAAGAATGTGAAGAATGTGATGATAGTAGTAATCACTGTCCTCCTCCTCTGGATCTTCTAAATAGCTGAAATAACAGCTGTAGTAAAAGAGTGAAAAAGGTCAAATTTAATGGCTGCTTCAAACTCAGAACAATTCATCTCATGATGCTCTTTCATCCCCACATGGCAGAAAATGTGATTAGTATTTCACTACTTTCAAAACTGAAATATTTATATATTTTTGTGACTAATGTGTGCATGTTGGCCGGAGCGAAACTTGGACACGGGCGTGGTCCATGGGTGTGAGAGGACAAAGACTCAGGAAGTTGGAATAGCTTGCTCACAGCTGTATGGGTGTGCTTGTTTGGTTCCACTATGACAGCCTATCTGGATTCAATTAGCATCATATTTCCTTTATTCTGTCTGTGATCTCCCTCGGGGCAATATACGGTCGCTGTAGTTGTGTGCAATAATTACAATATATGTGTATCTATTTGTGTATTTAAAAAAGCTCACAACTAAACAAATCATAATTTGGTCATCCTGTGACCCTTTTTTATTTCATTGCACTGTTATATATGATTTGCCATCTGATATGATCACATGGTCAGCTGACCACACTGCTTGCTGACCCACTGCTGACATCTGCTGTCCACTATCAACTATTGTCATTACGTTTCATATCTATCCGTCTCCAACATACATCTCCATGTACACTCTCCATAAACAAAGCTCTGTTTTTTTTTTTTTCTTGTTTTTGACCATCATGCTTTTGCTACTGTTTGCCAGATTGTCTGTTTTGTTGTAGTTTACAGCTTTTGGTGGTTAGTGATCAAACTGGTTTAGTGTCGCAATACTACTGGGGAAGGCATTCTTGGTACACTGGTTAATTAAGGAGCTGTCAGCAACAGGCGCATTTATAGTCTGAGATATATTTGAACTTTGGTAGCCCCACTTTTACCATCCTATAAATTGTATTTATCTATGTAGAAACTGGGAACTAGTGGCACAAAAATGTGCTGCTTTCTAACAAACAGCTACCTTCTTAATTTTGCTCCAAACTAAACCACTCATGTATAACAATGAGTGCAGATGTCTTTCAAACAAAAATGTTTTTTTTTTTTTTTGCAGCTTTAAACATCCACGCAAATGCTTACAGCAATTTCATTGACTTGGAAAATAAATGGACTACGGTAATTTCACTTTCTGTTGAATGTTGAAGATTTGTAATTGACTATTCACCATCGTGTTAACGAAATCTTGACTCCTTCAGCTGAACATTTAAATCAAAGCTGGGAATATTTAACTTTAATTTTTAAAAACCTGTTTGTATTTGCTATTAAAAAAAAAAAAGCAGTAGCAACAGAAAATGAAAAGAAACTGATTGACGTTTCTAATATGTCAGCACCAGTCTTGGTTTCCAGTGCTACGATAACAAGTACAAACTGCTGCGTATCAAATTAAGCTGCAGGGTGCTAAAGGGCAGTAACACAGAATCAGCTCTATAACTTTTGGAAAAACCCTGGAAACAAAGAGATCCATAACATGTGGAATGAATTAAGGGGTTGGTTGACGTGCTGATGACATTTTCCCAAGGTACACACTAGTCCATATTTCTGGGGCTGAGTAATCCATCTTTTGGTGCCAAAGATTGCAACAATCTTTAGGGTTTTCATTGATGTGTTTTAAATTCCAACCAAACTTTTAATCTTCATGCATACAACCCTTCAAGGAATCTTTTAAGCACTTTTTAAGCTAATTGTTAGCAGATAACAATGTTTAGGGGATTGACATGTAAATACTGCAACAGGTATTCCTCCCCAGGACACCAGCTTTAAATACCATGAGGTTATGTCCCCAACACAAATGTTAGTTGCTGTCGTTTAGTACGTTCAAAAGTTTGTAAAGACACGTGAGTATATTCAGGAAGGAATTTCAGCCATCCTTTGTGAAGCCTCTACATGGTTTCTCAGTATAGCTGCCTTCGTTTCACGGGGCTCATCCATCTATAGTATCCACTTCTCATGAGAGAAGACAATCCCAGCACTGCTCTCCAGACCCTGTGTGGAATTGCTTTTAGCATCACAGGGAAAATGGAAACAGTTGTCAGCACTACAGCTGACAGAGCCATATGCATATATTAGAATTGCTATATTTAGAGATTGTTGTGCATTACTTTGATCCCAAAAGCAATGGGGATAAACACCGTAAGGTCCAATCATGCTAGTCTGTGTCAATCACTAACATGATGGAATGAATACACTATTTGTCTTGGCTATTTTCTGTTTCCTTTTGCAGCTATTTCTGGGCACCAAGGAGAAATGCCAGGGAGGAGAGATAAGCCTTAAGATGTTATTTAGTGATAGCGTCTCATTTGGTTGGATGGTATCCACGAAATTCAAGTGGTGTTTGTGTCATTTTATCTGCAGACACTATTTTATCCAAAAGATGACTCGAACATCTGTTGACCACGATGATCATGGGTTGCGCTTCTTGGTTATGATCTAATGCACTTATCACTACCACTATCATCAAAACGGGATGTGTGTGTGTGTGTGTGTGTGTGTGTGTGTGTGTGTGTGTGTGTGTGTGTGTGTGTGTGTGTGTGTGTGCGGGGTGTCTCCAGGGGGTGAGTGCAGCCAAATCTCTGCCAGAGCTCTTCCATCAGTTTCTAACTGTGACACGGTGTGATCATCTGGCTGTCAAAGATATTTATATCCCTCAGACAACTCCAGCTCTCTCCCCCCTGACCACCCACCCCACTGCTCTTCTACGCCCCTCACCCCCTTCCCTAAGCTGTCTTCCCTCCTCCCCTGGCCATGGGAGAGCAGGCTGACAGATCCAAGCAGCAGGCGCAGCCTGTCAAAATTCAACACGGGAGAAACAAACAGCACCGTCTCCCGTCCGCTTCATTCCCTCTCGGTCCAGCTCTCTTTATCCCGGCCGTCCTCTTCCTCTCTCTACATTTAGATGAAGATCATACCTGGTAGGTCCTCAGAGTGTTGTTGCTGTGGCATGTCCGTCTGTGGCTAGCTGTGTTTCTCTGGCAGGCAGCTGAGTGCTTTTGGCAAACGCACCATGTGAATCTTGTGTTTCCGATCTGGGAACAAATACGCCCGCGAACACACGCATCAACCTTCAACAAAGCCTGACTACCAGCGTGCTCTTTGTGTTCCATATTTAAACCCCGACGTGATACTGACCGGAATAATGAGTAAGGCTGGCAGCACTCATGATTTCCTTTCATTTGATGGCGTTCATAGGGAAAATGGTTGAGGGCAGGGGTGAGAGAGACAAAATACCCTTCTGCCCACCCAACTACAAACATCTATGTGAGTTGTCTTCAGCTTGGATTTGACCTGTTTGGCATATGCAAGACTGTAGGCTGAAGAAAAATAAAGTCAGAGATGGTGTTATTCTGTCAAACCCATCCTGTATGTGATTGTTCAGAAGTGAGCAAAATTAATTGTTATTGATATTATACATTTGATCACTTTTTCCTTTTTTAGGATTTCTTATTGAACCCTCTTGAACCATTCAAACTGACTGTTAAACAACCTGAACAAACTTGCTCATCAAGTCTGTAGGTTGTTTTTGTAAACATGATTCATTAAGAAGGAACAATAACACATATAGTTCTTGTTAATCTTGCAGCAGTTGATTGTTCTTCAACTTTTTATCCACTTTATAAAAAGCTCAGCAAATGGAAGAAAAACACATAGAGAGAGACTTTAAGGAATCATTTCAGACTAGAGGAATTCCTGCTCTGAATGTTCTGTTTTTAATGGCCCCACCACACCCACTTTGGCCCCGCTCCACTCTCGGTTAAGGCCCACCTGTCACCACTGCCTGGTCCTCTTATCCCCTCTGTCTTGTCACTGTCTGTCTGACCTGACAAATGCTAGCAAATCCCCCCGGACTCACTGTCCCCACCCTGGTGGTTTTAGGGCACTTAGTAACCCTGATTGTATTCTGGAGCTTAAGACAACACAAGAGAGAAGGTAAGAGAGCTGGTAAGAGAGCTCAGTGTGAAGGTTAAATAAGCAATGACAGGATCAACGAGGATCAGATCTCAGTAGTTGCATGTTTAAGGTGTTTGTTTTATGTCGTCTTTTCAAGGTTTAGGCGAAGGTGTTAGCTGACATTTTATTTAAGGAGCTGTTCTTACTGTTAGCTGCAGAGTCATTATTCCTCACAGACAGCGTGGGAGATCTGCTTTTGCTCCAAGGGCCCTAAGGCTAGAAGCCTAGCTGCTCGCAGTGCACAAATACAAGCAATTTCGGGTTGTGCCGAGATAAACTCAATTGTTGTCTCTGCAGTTGTAAAACTGCCCAACCAGATCCCTGCTAAATAAATCTAATCAACTTAAATTAGAAATTAGTGCTCAGTAATACAATAGTTTCTTCAGTTGTACAGTCACATTTTCCGCAACACTATTGAGTAAAAATCTATCCAAACCCAGTTAAATATGTGTAAATTACAATTGCTAAATACAGGTATTCATTAAATTAAGACTTGAATTGTTTTATATTAGCGTATTCTAAAGTCACAATTTTAAGGTTAACAATGTAAAGGCACACTGTCTGAGCACGTTGTGACAACCTAGAGGGCAAAGAGAACGCATGTGGTGTCATAAGATGGCATCTGTTTATGGAAACTGAAAGGACAGTGAGTGTGACACGTAGTCTTCTAACAATACCTGTGGTAAGTCTGAATACATTTGTGCTGCATTTTGAAATGTGTATCATGATACTTTGTGAGATACCATCATTCATTACATAAATATGTGCCCATCTTATTTGCATTTCTTTACCTGACATTGATCATCTACTGTTTGATTTATGTTTCTGCGATAGCGCGGGTTTAATGCAGCTGCTCCCTCTGCTGATCTGCAGTCCTCAGTCCAGGCTTGCCGCAGAGCTTTCAGGTCTTAGCCGTCCCATTTTCTGCTGAGGTTCATCCTGCATGATGACAGCAGACACACGCTGTCTAATCACTAGCTCCTCAGCCTCGTCAGCGGCTGTCACTACAGCAATCAGCATCTTCCGCCTCCGCTCGAGCTTCCACGTCGAAGCGGCTCTGCCTTTGCAGAGGGGGGAACATGAATATTAACATGCCCTTTCTGACCAGACTGGAATGTGATCAGCTGAAAAGTCACGAGGAATGGTCGAGGCAGGGTGTAAATGTTCTGCATCACACCAAAGGTGCACTGGTGGGCATTCGGTGCCTAACCTTTGACACCTCATCTGTGTTTGTTTTCCGTTTCTTAGGCTTCTAAAATTGGCATGTCGTCCCCAGGGGTCACGGAGGTTGTAGCATTGCAGATTTTTTCACACTTGTCAGTTTAGCCATTATAGCGCCATCATGTCTGACTACCATTCATTTTGAGTGAGTCAAGTCTTAAAATTCTCATTCCCTCTGGCTGCTAACTGCACAAACCTGCATTGCAGAAATGATTGGTGAAGAATGCCCGTCACCTTTGCATTGCTTATGAAGCAAAAAATCCTGTCTGACATGCTCGGAGCCCAAGACCATACAGTCAGAAGATGCTTGATTTAGATGGTTTGTGGGAAAAGTCCACGTTCTTCTTCCGAACTGGAGTAATCCAACACTGTCTTTCCAGTGCGTGGGTGCTGTGTGCCTGTGCGTGCCTGTGTGTGACTCTGTGTGCCTGCGTGTGTGCGTGCGTGTGTGTGTGTGTATGTGTGTGTGTGTGTGTGTGTGTGTGTGTGTGTGTGTGTGTGTGTGTGTAAGAGAGAGATATTTTCCAGCCCTCATGAAATGGCACACCACAATGAAGGCCGCTGGCAAACCAGTGGACGTGAGTCATAGTATAAACGGTGTACTTATGTCTCAGGGACTCGGGAGGTTCAGAAATCCTGTGGCAATAATGAAAATATGCTGATGTGGCAGAGAAACACACTCATCGCACAGGATGGTTTTGATTTTGTTTAGAAGCTGTACTCGGACCATGGAAGCACAACCAATCCTGTCCTCAAATACATCTGCATGCCCATGATTATTGATTGAGCAAATTTCCTTTTTCTGGTCACCATGAGTTTCCAACCATTTGTGACCCACGGCTGGAAATAGTCCTGCACATGCAGAAAAGATTGTTACAGTTTTTCGAGTTTGGCTTGAATTTAATTGAATATAATTAGCTTGCTTTCAGGGTGGACCGGTGTTACTCTTCTAAGATCAGTTAATGTTAATGACTCTCAAATGATGCCATTTTATTGCAGAAATATCTTTAATTAGATAAAGCGAATGGGTCACCCAGAAACGTTTCTGTTTGTTCCTAGCATGAGAAGATCAGAGAGCATCCTCTGAGGTCAGAGGTCCTGGTCCTGTAAGAGGAGAGCATAGTTTATTTAGATCACTTTCTGTTTAAAATGGCACATACAAGCAGTTCAACTGTGCCCAGTGTCATAAATTATCACTTTCTAGAGTTGCCTGGTGGCAGTAGGTGAGTTGCCTGGTGACAGTAGGTGATTTTTTCTTTTTTGCCTGACTGATAGAATGAGGACATGTCATACTGGTTAATGCAGTTTCAAGAACTTGTTATTGCAGCATTGGAGGTTTCCGTTGTTTTCAGGCTGTTTAACCAGAGAAACGTAACATAATCCAACATCCTTAGGCTTTGCAGAGGATACAAGTTCTGCATGTTAAAAGCAAACAGAAAATATAAGAACAATAAATACTGACTCCAGACATGTCAATGCTGAAATTTAGCAGCAGCTAAAAGTCATTAAAAATTATACTCCTCCTTGTGGCTGCTCTGCACAATATTTATACTGTAAATATATCAACCAGCAACATTGGTGGTAACATTCAGTTAAATGCTGAGTTACCTATATTCTGTGTTCTGTCTGAATGAAGAGGGCAGGGCCAACTGCTCAGACCTGTGAAAGTCCTCCTTGTGTCCTCCTCACTACAGCTGGGGGACACGGAGGGAGAGTCGTCCTCCATGCTCACAATGACTGTGTCATGGAACCATGACCAAATGAGTTTTCTGATCCAGATGAGCTTGTGTGGAGAGAGAAGCAGGTATTTGTACAGTAAGATGTGTTGCACAGGTGAGTAGAGAAGCCTCTGGACTGAGGCAGAGTTCGATTGTTGTTTCAGGGTCGTTAAACCACGTGGTTTTTACTGCACTTACAGAAGACTTGGAGCACAGGTAGCGTTAATGTTCTGTAACTGTGATAAGTCATTAGTTTTATGACCTAAATACAAATGTAACAATGTGATATATTGATTTCAATCACAGGTTTGGTTAGTTGCATCTTCTTCTTACATCGTGGAAGGACAGAAGCAAACCATGGAACCAGCTAAATAACTAAAATAAATTGAATTACATTATATTAGAAAAAAGGTTATTTAATATCATTATATTCAGTCTTTTGAGTAAAGTTTAAATCAGGGACTCTGTGACTTGAGTTGATCAATGTCTTTCTACAGAGAACAGACTTTATTTTTGTCCTGCAGGAGGCGCTGTCACAGAGCCTCAAATAGCAAAGAAGAGTTGCATTACTGTCAGTCTACTGTGAATGAATAACCATGATAGATAAGAAGTTATGGCCTCTGCATTATCTTTATGAACTCGTTAGCACCATGTCCAGAATGATAGAGTATCTTATTGAAGAACCCTACAGGAACTCCACAACATTTTTCTACTGAACAATCAGCATTACACTTTAATTATGCAATTAGGGATCATTGTCATTATCTAATAGATGCCATTATAATGTCTATGACAATAGATAATAGACTTTGACAATAGATAATATATGTTAATTATTCCTTGATTATACTACTTTATATGAAAGTTTAAAGGGGGAATATTATTGCATTATTGTTTTTATTTATTAATTCTGTTAATCAACCAATTGTTATTGTTGTAAAGTAGTTATGCTCTGGCGCCATCTATTGGTCAGAAGGGAGATTGCTTTTTGGAAGGTGGGGACACGGTGGTGTTCTTTTTCCACATCACATCGGTCAGTTATGAGAGACTCCCCAACCCCTATTTCTAAAAATACACCGCTGAGTCAAGGGGCAGTCATGGTTCTGTATTGAAGCCGCTGCCATGGAAACGTCACGCACCTCACTCAAGTTTCCCTTTTTTTTTTTTTTTTTTTTCCACATTTACTTGTGGTGTTTGGAAAGCACCGGAGATATAGTTGCATATGGAAACCATAATAATGGGTTAAAACAGCACCAACGAGTGTACAATATCTGTTTTCATGGTATAAATAAATCCTGCAAATTTTTAAAAAATATTTTTCTGTACTGGAAATTTAAACAGTTTGGGTGGAGACTGAATGAATTGATATTTTTGTTGTGCTGGTTTCTGTATATCTTCAATTTTAATTTTGAATTTTGTCTTTTCATTCAGGAAGAATTATACTGAAAGCAGATAGAAAAGAGAAGAATTTATTATTTCACAGATGAGTAAATGAATATCTTCTGTTTCTCCATTTTTGTTAGATTGGAAGAGGAAGTACATGTTTTAGCATGACAGCATTTCATTGTAAATGAAATAAACAAGACAAACAGCTATAATTTGTCCTCACTGAAACCTTCAGTTTTGTTTGTCAGATTTACAGTTGGCATAAAACATGATCAGTTGTAACTGAGGCATGAACAGCAGTGATGCAGCCATAAATTTATGCTCACATAGTGGTGCTTTCCTGGGACACATGTTTAGAGGCCATGACAACACATATAACATCCATCCATTGTTATTGAATTTCTAAATTAAATTACAGTGCATTTCTTTGCCCTGGGCTGCCAAGGGAGGCATCCGCTGTTTCATTAGCCTCCATTTACTGCAGAAAATACAGATTTCATTCTTTTTCTAATCCCATATGTTCTGCGTGGATAATCCTAAAAAAACTAAGATCAGCAAATATTTAAGACCTTTCTTAAAGTCAGTCATGATCTATGAGTGTGGCATGTGAAAACACATATACACGCAGTACCTTTATTCTGCTCATATGTGTGTATAAAATGCACCATTTGGATGCGATGAGGGAGTAGCAAGCTGAGGCTTTAATGGTACGTCTCCGTTTTGGTGGAAAATTGCCATGACTCAGTCATTCCATGCTTTCTGCATTTGCATCACATGGCGGCATTTTCCTTGACGTTCCGAAATCCATCTCATTAAGTGTTGGTCTTTGCTCCATATTGAAATATCACATAGCTGCACTCCAGCTTCTGCATCTTGCATTTGCATCTCTAGATCGAACATGAGTAACACGCTGTGTTGTAAATGAAACTTTGCAGTTTCTAAGGTAAATCCCACTATCTATATTACAACAGCTTGAATCTTGTTACCCTTTGTCGATTTTTACAGTGAAATTATGTATTCATTCATGCATTCCTATCTTTTCTCCCATTAAATTGCCAGCCCACATACCACTCCTTCATTCCTCAGCTTGCCTAGACAGTGCGAGAGACTACACAGGTGTGTCTCTGGATTTGCAAACGTGGCTTTCAATGAGTCAATACGTGGACACACATGCACACAGATACACTTGCACTGACTAATTAAGGGTATTCATGTTGGTACAGGCCATGTACAACACCCAGCCCTGTGGAGGGAAAAGTGGATTTAGATGATGTGATGGTGGGCAGGGAAAATCGTACCAATTTCAGATCTCTTTTCAGGATTAGAATCAGATTCAGTTATTTTATGCATCAATTTTCAATTTTTCATTGTCCCTCCACAACTTTTTATCAAACCTATTGAAAGCCAGAATTGTAACCACAAACAGTGCAGAAATGAATGCCCTATCTCTGCATCTGCCTGCCAAAACAGTCTGGGGAACAGGAAGTGCTGCATTTGCTCTCTTTTGTTTGAAATGGTTGTTTGGGCCAGGGAATGAGCTGCGAGTGCAGTTTTTACACAGCCCCGCTTCGACATGTGCATCAGTCTTAACCATTCTTTCACCTACGGAGCTATAAACTGCTCCCTTTTCTCAGTAAGGCAGGGATGTTCAGGGTGTGGCCCTTCATCATTTCCTGGAATTCGCACCAGTCATTGGCAAATCATCTTATCCATCATCTCTTTCCTCATTTTCTGACTAACATAAAGTCTGAAAGAAATGCTTGATAAGTAATGATTAACCAGCAGGGCTGTGATTATATGCTTCCTTAAAATGGAAAAAGTTGTATGAATGTGGCTGATTACTATCTTGTCAAACTTGGGCTTCTGTCGCTGTAATCAGTAACGTCTAGTGACTCAGGGCGTGGGTGAATTATCTTCTGCAAATGAGGGAGTAAGGTGATAACCCATGCAGGTTACCACACCTCTTCTGCTCCGCCTCCCCTCCTTCCTCCCCAGCTCAGGAAAAAAGGGCTGTGTTTTAGAGCCCTGCCCCTCATGTCCTGCACACTTGCACTAAATGCACATTGCGCTGAGCAACAGGCCCAGACATTGCAGCCCACAGGCAGAGAGCAGGAAAAAAGTAACTTTAGGAGAGAAGGAAGGAAGGGATAAAAGAGGAGAAGGGCAGGCCTGAGAAGTTAGAAGCAGAAAAAAGAGATCATTGGTTTGTAGAGCGGCTGAGTGGATTGTGGTCACCGGACTGGATACCAGAAAGGACAGAACAAGCAATCTGGATTTGTTGTTTTTTTTTTAACTTTTTTTTTTTTTACTTTTTTTCTGTGTATTGACAATAAATGACAATGAGCTCTAGGCAGCAAAGGTACAGGAATTTTTCCTCTGATAGCATGGGCAGGGAGAGGGCCCCCTCAGATGATGGCTACTACCAGGGAATGCTGAAGGCTACGGATGGCAGAAAAGGTACCATCACCTTGATTGATAATTGAGTTTTATTTAATTCTTGATCTTGTGTCTGTGGCTCCTGGGCAAAAACAAGCTTGTTTTCCAGGAACGTTTTCCATGTCTGTAGGAACTCTTTTGAGGAAGTGGGTTGTTATATTTCAGTAGTGTAATATGTAATATTATGAATTAATATGTGAATCCAAAAGAGGATTTCAGAGGAAATGCTGAATGTTAGATGTCACAAAAGATGCTGCTGCAATGTAAAGTGACAGAAGTGCTTGGTCTGATCGGACTGGGCCTCCCAGTGTCTTCAGTGGATACTCCCCTTTTCCAATGCATGGGTAGCTTCCACTGGTTATACTCAGTTTTTAAACATGAAGACTGTGCTGAGTAATTTCCAAAACCGAAACCTGTTCGAGCCTGGTGAGATTTGATAGTTGACGCTTCATTCAGCCCTTATGCACTCACCTGTAAAGAGGAATGAGCTCACGTTCTGGTGAAAGAGGATCAGGTAACACAGTGTGGACAGAGGGCAGAGACTCAACTCAAGGTGACTCTTCTGGGAAGCGTCTGTTTGTATCTCCAGTCATCAGGCTTCCCTTGGAAACTGTTACCACAAAGGTCACATAGTAACCCCGCTGCTTTGAGTCCCCCAACTGAGTTAGATGGATGAGGGGTTAAGGGTCAGCGGTGTGTGCGTGTACGAGCTTGTCAAGGAAACACAGCATATTTGAAAAATATGCACTGAAACTGGGACAACAAATTTAGCGTCTAGGCAACTTTAGGCACCGAATCACATCACAGTATGTTTTCTTAGCAGGGTGTGTCTGTGTATGAGAGATGGAGCTTCTCTCTACTAAACTGATAACTCTGAGGAGGTTGTGTTGGCATCTGTAGTTCAGACAATGTAAAATAAAGGAACAATTGCCTTCAGCTTCATCCACTGTCAAAGCCACAATTGTCATCATAGCATTGCAACTTTAGATTGAAATGCTCTCTTCGTCTCTTAAATCCATGATAAATGACACACCTTGTGGTTTCTGTTTGAATCCAGCACTCATAACACTGGGTGGGGGCATGCAAGGCTCTTGTCTCAGTGGGTGTGTGCATTGTCAAGATCTTGTTGTTTCTTGTTGGGAAATTGCACCGTCTGTGTTAATCATGTGGTAATCTGGCAGCGTTGTTCAGGAATATACCTTTGCACAATGCTGTCTTTTCTTATCTTATCTATGGAAAATAAGTGACATCCACCAAGTATGAGCAATACTGTTCTGACATGCACATGCAGCTGTGTTTTCTTTTTTTTATCCATGTATCTTACCCTTTTGTCTCTGTTTTTTTTTTTTTTTTTGTAGATGAACGAGATCGAGTACAGAAAAAGACCTTCACGAAATGGGTGAACAAGCACTTGATTAAGGTAAAGACACCCTACCCCCATTCATGTGCTCTGAATGCTCAGAGCCCTAACCCAAAATAAGTTTTACATCACCAAAACATGCCCTCAAATTTTTGGTTTTCTGTGCCTCCTGAACCTGTGGTTGACATTCTTACATAACAACCAGAGGCAAAAATTCACTATTTCTGGTAAAGAGAGAAATAATAGCTTACAAATGTTCTCTCAGTGAGTTACAGAAGGCACCATTGCAGTGTCATAATGGGCAATGATTGCTTTCCATTTTTAGATTTCTGTCTGTGGGGTCCATGCATTGATAGGTGATGGTCAGACCCCCGCCTGTGCATTGTAATTGACTTCTGCTCATCCCACTCATTTAGACTAAACATACATTCACTCAGTTACCATTGTCACCCTTGGTCCCTGCTACACTGACTCTGCTCTGTTGCAGAGCCTGAGCTGTCATCAGCTTTAGAGACTTTGTAAACTGTCAGTCGGTGCTCCTCAGCTCTCACCTACCTCACCCTCTTTACTCAGTTTGACATCCTGAGAGCTCCTGAGTTGCAACACGCACTGATGACAGTAAACAGAGGAGAAGTCAACCAGACCTCACTGTGGAGCTGCTCATTAGGAGTGAAAAATTAGCCTGAGGTAACACAAAACCTCTCCAACAGAGTGGAACAATTCTCCTGCTTCCTCTGCATCCAGAAAACTCCCACATTCCTGGTCTTACGCTATCAATTTCTTCTGTATTATTTGTATATATGCACAAACCAAATGATTATTCATTTCTTTTTTTGGAAGGGCAAAAGTAGGAAGAACATAAGAGTGTTTTCCTTTCCTAAGTGCTAAAGTATAACATTGTTCAGTTTCTCACCGCTGAGTGACTCACAGGCATCTGGACTCACTTAATTCCTTCTGAAAAGTCAATTTCTTGTCTAGGTCTGGAGCCCGCGGTGGTGGTGGTGCAGGTCTGCTGGTAGCACATGTGCAGCTCAGGCTCTTTTTCCTGGGTAGTAAAAGGCGCATTCATGCCCATCCATCTCTGGTGCACCGACCTCTGTGGGATGTTTCATAATTTTACACAAACATGACATTTTGCTTTTTGTTTAAGGAAAAACATTTTCCAAAATTTTGAAATTTGCACGTTCTCTCCATAAATCATATGTGAACAAGCCCTTGTTTGTTCAAGCTGGTACAAAAAGTAGAAGAACAAGTCCAATAAAAACAAATTATGTCAAAATAAATATTTGAATAACAATACTATTTTTATTCTCATTAATGACACAAAAGCATCTTTGGAAAGGTTAACTCTCAAAAGTTTCTCATTTGGCGCAACCTGGGAGAGTATAGGTTGGGTGTAACGGACCATTGAGTGGTTTCCTGAGCTCAGTAAATCTTTTTTAACTATGTGACACAGAGCATAAATCCAGTCCCAGCCACAATAATCTGCCTCTTGGCTGGCTCCTGCAGACTGTATCATCTGAGTGAGGTATAAGTAGTAGTTTTGTATTCAGATCACCTGTAAGAGATTTCCACGAGATGACATAATCATTGTGCAGATCTTGTGACCTGTGTGAGGTATGGAGACCAGGAGGATGGCTGGCCTTGTGTACTTATGCCTTTTTTTTTTTTTTTTGACCTTAAGTGTTTACAGAGCAACTCTCCATGACCTCGAAAGGGCAATTTGTAGCATAACACCTACCTATGGAACACAGTGTGATGAATAGTCCCTAAGGCCATAGCCCCTGTAATTTCGAGTTGGTGAAAGATGATTATTTCAAAAAAGATAAAATAGTGTCAATAAATTAGTAATATCAAATATGGTTTATTTAGCTCTTCCAATTGAATCAAGTTTTGTCGACAGAGTGACATCTAGTGGTCAGATTGGGAAATGCATACCACTGCACTTCTGTTCTTGACTGTACATGCAGGTACGAGTTGATCTGGAGCAGCTTTTTGCCAAACTCCACCACTGTTGTAACTTGTATGTGAAATACCTTTTTAGGGCAGAGGCCTAATTCAATGCGGCTGTCATTCTTTTGCATACTTTATTCACAAATGGAAAGAAAAGTGCACCTTTTTCTTTTTGTGAGCTTCTCATTTATTCTCCTACACTTGTATTTTTTGTTGGTCTCACCCCTCCATCTTTTCCTTTCCAGTTTCGGACAGCACAGGTAGGTGTTAGCATGTCGAAGGAGTGCAACACGTGTGTTTTTTCTGGTTTGTTGTCTCAAAAATGTCTTTTTCTGGCACTATCACAGCATCTCTCACCTGCTTCAGTCCCTGGTTAATGTTACACAAACCACACAGTTAATATGTGACCAATGAAGGCAGGTTCTCTAATCATTCACCACCATAATTCATTCATCTTTTGAGATTGCTTTCTTCTATTTTGCACTCAAACCAATAGCCCTAAAGTCTAAAAATTTTCCCTGCTAATAATTTCTCAGGGTTGACATAAGATATTTGGAGTTGGGCTTGGCTGCTTACGGCTATGCATTCCTGATTTCTTTAGAGCTGCACGGTTTGAGCAAAAGCTCTGCTGAAAAGATTGGGTGTCAAAACAGAAATGGTGCAAAGCTGCAATTATCAAACTAATAAAGTTGAATTAACTCTGTGTTCCAGAGTTCAGTTGGATTTTGTTTAGACAGTTTTCTGCTTGCCTGTGGTATCCTCCTGACCTGCTCTTTCTTTGGCCTGACAGGCAGACCGTCGTGTGGATGACCTGTATGAAGACCTTCGTGATGGACATAACCTGATCTCATTGTTAGAGGTCCTCTCTGGAGAAAGACTGGTGGGTATTGTCACGATGCCTTGGTGCTGCTTTGTATTTCACAATTGTGGAGAGTTTCATTGAAGAGTGCTTTGAAAAGCAGATAACTGAACTTGAGTAACCTGCAGGACAAATTTATTCAGTTATGTTTGGTTATTTTGCTCTTACTTTTTCAGCTAGACTGGCTGTCTTGCACAAAACGTACTTTAAAAGCATTTCCAAGTACTAATTGTAGTTTGTATCTGTTGTCATGCAGGAGAAACTCTGGGTTGCACTTTTGCCATAAAACTCTGACTGCTTTGTTTTGATCTTTGTCTTCTTCCAACACATTAACACACTAACATTGTCTGCTACTATCTGTATGTGAACACTTCTATCAGATCTAAATTTCTCCTCCTCCTCCTCCTCCTCCTCTTTGCTTTCCTCTAACCTGCCTGTTTGACTCTTCTTTCCTACTCTGTTCTTCCGGTGACTAGCCAAGGGAGAAAGACTTGATGAGGAGTAGTTGGTTGGTGAGTGGGTCGATAAACACAAGACCGTACCATTTCGTTTACGATCCATTGCTCATCAGCTGTTTTTTGCATGTATTTGTTGCTCTTCACATAAACAGATAAGATTTTTTTCCCCCCAAAACCTGCAGAAACAACATTTTTCAACAGCAAGTTGGTGTTTGTTGTTGGTAATGTTTAGTAGGTTTCTTGTCTAATTTTTTTGCACCCTGTAGCATCAAGCATTGATTAAAAGGCGCTGACTGAAAATGTCTTTTGTTGTTCCCACAGTTTTCTTTCTCTTTGATTTCGCTCTGATTTTCTTTTACCGTTCTCCATCCTCACTGAATGTTAAATCCTTCCACCAAAGGTGTAATTATGTCTATATTGGTTCATACACCATTTTTAACATCTATTTTCTGTCCTCAGCCCAGAGAAAAAGGCCACATGCGTTTCCACAAACTGCAGAATGTACAGATAGCACTGGACTTCCTTAAACACCGGCAGGTAGGTCCTGTCCAAAACCACAACCTTCTGATGCTCCTGGTGCTCACAGATTGATTCTATTGTTGTTTGTTTCCCTCAGGTCAAGCTGGTCAACATCAGAAATGATGACATAGCAGACGGGAACCCCAAGCTGATCCTGGGGTTGATATGGACAATAATCCTTCACTTCCAGGTCTCCAGCTCTATCACTGTTGTGTTCCATTATTTATATCCCTCCCTACGTCTTCCTCTCCAATCTCCCAGCTGTTGTTTCCTGTCTCCTTGGAACCAATCAAAATGGTGGACAGAATCTGCAGTCAAATTCAACATTATAATCAAAGCAGGATATTTTTTCCCTTCTTTATGGTCACTTGGACCAACATAGCAAAATAACATGGCCATGGTAGTAATTCTGTACCTCCAGGCTTTGAAAGAATGAGTCACTTTCTCTTCTGGTGAGGGTGTGCCAGAGTTTACAACCTGTTTTATGCGTCACTCCGACCACATCCAGCGTGTCCCAGCCTTCTCCTTCTTTCTCTGTGCATACCGAGAACAGAGGCGTAAACCCCTGGATATTCGCCCATCGGCCTTTCATATCAGATTATTCAGGTGTGGATTACAAAAAAGTGAAGCTTGCCGGCAGAATAAAAGCAGGATCAGCCCTGAATAGCATCTCATAAAGATTCTCACGAAGAATAAAGGAGAACATTAGCTGGGTTTGGCTGCTTTGAATCCGAGATCTAAAAGCATCTTTTTGATGGAGTGTCATGTTAGTCTGGTTGCCCTTAGAGACCTCTGCCCTAAAAAACACCTCAAAAAAGATTCATTGGCCCATCTGAGTTATAGTATTTACTCTTAACATGAACATTGTAGGCAGCTCTAAATTATCTTTCCCAAACTGAAAATTTTATGTGATTATAGTCATAAATTCTGTTATATTAACATGTAAATAATGTTCTATAATGATTCTACCTGAAATGCATCCTTTGGTTTCCACTAATAACAATTTTTTTTATTAAACGGTCTACATTTTCCACCTGTCTGCGGCATACCTAACATTTGAATTCCCGTTCCCTGTCTCAGATCTCAGACATCCAGGTCAACGGTCAGTCGGAGGACATGACGGCCAAAGAGAAGCTGCTGCTCTGGTCTCAGAGGATTTCCAACGGCTATCAGAACATACGCTGTGAGAACTTCTCCACCAGCTGGAGGGATGGCAAGCTGTTCAACGCCGTCATTCACAAACACTAGTGAGTGGGGAATTTATTGGCAATCTGTTTTCCTTTTAAAATCTTTTAGATTTAATTACTCAACAAAGCTCTTTGTTTTTACTTTTTAACTCATCATCCTCACCTTTTATTGTCATGACCACAAAGTAAGGATACGTGTTATTACGGTAAATTCTTCTTGTGAGCATGTCAGGCCTTCAGGCTAGGAATACCAGTCAGAGGCGTTGGTCTTGATGAGCTAGTTGGAATCATAGTATACATGGGTGGAAAAGGTCTGTTTCCCCTACATACACTAATGACATCATGTATCTTTGTGGTAGAAGGGTGTTTTTTCTATACTTTTAACTTTTTTTTTCTTTTAGTAGATTTAGGGTTTTATTTTTTTGGTGCTGTTGTACTGGAGAGTGTTGTGGGGGAAAAGGTATATAATACACTGCATGAAGCTGTTGTTATTATATGATGAAGAATAGAAATACCTGCAGGGACAAGTTTCTTTAACGTCCCCTTTTTGTGTGTTTTGGAGACACCTGATACTGTAAATAATGCTGCTTTCATAAGGAGGGGTGGGGTGGGGTGTGTGGGTGTATGCAAAGCACTCTGGCTGCGACTGAGAACTTAATGCTGTGGCGTTATTCAGGGCGAACACATGTATTTAAGATGTCCAGTTCGCTATTCAAATTTAGGTTTTTGCGTTTAAATCTGATGGACTTGGCAGCACCTCTTGGGAGCTTTTTTTAATCCTCCCACAAAAGGACTAAGAGGATTGTCTCATGACTGGAGGCACCTTGTAAAGTGAACAGGAATATAGTAAAATTATGGATGATTTTTTTTTTTTTTTTTTTTAAGCTTTGATTTTTCACTGGGTCGATTTAAGATGTTTGGTGTCCGTATGAAGTCTAAATCCAAAAAGCGAAAATTTATCACATCGGGATCTGCAGACAGCCGCGTTGTCATGTTTTGTGAGGATATCCCATCAGGAAGGTCCACGGACTCAGGTCGGATCTCCCAAAGCTCAGGAGTCCCCTCAAATGTTCACAGAAAAGAGGAACAAAATATGAGCAGATCCAGTCGGCCAGCAAAGACGTTCTCCTCTCAGAAAATCCACCATATGCAATCTACGTTTTCTGGACATAATGTGGGATCTTCTGCTCTATGCCTCAGAGATCAGTATGAATCTTTTCAACGTTCTATATTAATTACAGGATACAGGTTGATGAGGTCTTACTTAATCTTTATCTCCACTTGAACCTGAGATGGGGCAGGCTGCCAGGTCCATTATGTTCACAACTGTATAGACGCGGAAAAAAATTAAATTCCTTTGATGTAAAGATTATTTACTCTATAGTGTCCTATTATATACTGTTCAGTTATGTGTTTATAGAACAATGTAGAATGTGACAGCAGCTTAATGAGTTTCATTCCCATTTTGATATGGATTGACATAGGTTCAGCTGAGTTGAAGTTTCCATATATTTCCAAGTGGTGCGTTTTTGTTTTTTTTTCCACTCAATTCCTTTTAAAAGATTCCTTTTCAAAGTGGTTTTTGACCTTGAGCTTGTTGATCATACATGGCCCTGAAGATTCACATTACAAACTGTTCACATTTAACACTGAGGGTCTCCTGTTTCTGTGTTTCTCAGTCCCAGACTGATCGACATGGGCAGAGTGTACCATCAGACCAACCTGGAGAACCTCGAGCAAGCTTTCGATGTGGCAGAGAGAGACCTTGGAGTGACACGCCTGTTAGACCCTGAGGGTAAGATGAGTTTGAGTCATCTTGATTTTAGTGGTTGTAGCAATTTAGCACAATCTTTCTATTATGGGCGTTTGTTATTGATTTGATTGTGAATTATCCATTTAGATGTCGATGTCCCGCATCCTGATGAGAAGTCCATCATCACTTACGTCTCATCCTTATATGATGCTATGCCCAGAGTTAACGTAAGACAAATCTGTTTCATACTATGAATCTTGTAAATGAATGTTGTAAACGACAGTATATAAATTAATGTGGCCCTATTTATATTGTTCTCTGATGGACGCATGATCAGATTCGATGAAGCACAAACAGGCTACAGTTAACGTGAAATAACTGCCAAAATGCTTTCCAGCCATTCTCTACTGTCTCCTCTGCCACTGCTCCATTTATCCCACCTCATTTACCAACACAGGGCTTGGATTGTTGGTGGCTAATTGGGTTTAGCATATTGTGTGAGAACCAGTCGATGTGGAGCAGCAGGAGAAGAAGAGCCCTCCTGTCTGTTATTGTTAACATCCCGACTCATTTTCTGCTGTGCTGGTGTGCAGGAGCTGGAGGTGCGCTGGCAGGAATACTATGAACTGGTGACTCTCCTGCTCCAGTGGATCCGGCACCATGTTGTGATCTTTGAGGAGAGGAAGTTTCCCACCAGCTATGAAGAGATAGAGGTAAGATTACATGTTGATTCCATGTCTTTAAGATAGAGACATATGTGAGTACGTGTCATTTGTTATGGTTTACTTTATCTTTATGATTTCTCTAATTAACTCAATATTACATCATAAAGATAAGACCAGACTATGTGTCCTAAAAAAAAAGCCCTTTTTGAAAGGTAGTCATCCATTATTATAGCAACTGGGGTGTTCCCGTACATTGTTGCGCTATAGGTGGGGCCCTTCAGCACTGGGAAAATACCCCCAAATTGCAGATAATACTAAAGCTAATCCTCCCCTCTAATCACCTCCGCTACTCATCAGTGTTGCGGAACAAAAGAAATTAGCAACAGTTTCGAAAAACTAGACAGGTCTTGGACACGGTTAAATGTCAATAAAGTATAATATTTCTTTGCCCAATAGCTTTAATGATCACTTGTGTATGTAATTAAACATGAGACGTTTCTCTAACATGCCTATTTAGTTTACCATTTAAATCAAAGTTCCAAGTGCTAACATTTGAAAGTGATATATTTACGAAAGTAATTATTATCCTGAAAGCACAAGTTAAAATGACATCATATGTTTATTTGTAGCTTCTCTGGCGCCAGTTCCTAAAGTTTAAAGAGACAGAACTGCCTGTGAAAGAGGCCGACAAAAACCACTCTAAAGCAATCTACCAGTCCTTCGAGGTAAGAGGCCTCTGCTCTAAGGCTTAGTGTTTTAGTTTTGAGATTTATTTGACTGAAAGCTGTGAAACACGACCAATGTGTGCCTACAGAGCGCAGTGCATGCTGGTCAGGTGAAGGTCCCTCCTGGCTACCATCCCATCGATGTGGAGAAAGAATGGGGACGCCTTCATGTGGCTATCCTGGAGAGAGAACGGCTGCTCAGGATCGAGTTTGAGAGGTCAGAACAATGGCAAACGTACAAAAATGTAACCAAAGCACATGATAACATTGAACATTAATATTAAAATAAATACATAGACAGGGGAAGAAGAGGAACATGTTATTATCCAGTGCTCTTGATGTTATACCAAACACTTGATGTTGAACTAAATGCTAAATGTTAAACTGTATTTCCAGCTGTTTCCTCTGATAGGAATATACAAATTTACAATCATTAGTTTTGCATATGTTCTTGTTTTGTTTGTCTACAAAATGATAGAAATACTATATAAATCTATTTGCATAGTGTTGCATCATGTCTGGAAGACACAATGGCTTCGTGTCACAAGATTCAGTCAGATAGTTGCTTGTTTACCCTTTGTGACTGAATGATCAGACTGGATGTCTGTCAGGAAACTGTGACACTAGCTTGCCACTCTACTGAGAAAATGAGAACGTGAAAGAAAAAATTTTTTTTTTTAGCTACAACTGTAATTATTACACAAGAAGTTAGAGGATGGCTTCTGTGTGAGACCCTTATAAATTGGGGCATTTGCTGCAATGCAGGTGAAGTTTTGTGTCTGGAGGTTTTAAGGACATCACATGATTTTATTGGTTATATTCCTGTTATTGATTAACCTTATCTTATCCAGACTTGAAAGGCTTCAAAGGATTGTCAATAAAATCCAAATGGAGTCAGAGTTGTGTGATGGTGAACTGAGCCACCTGGAGAACCTGTTGCAGACGGTAAGTTCCCATCTTGTGTCTTTCCACAATTATTTTATGGTCATATTTACAGAGCAAACAGTCACAAGAATCCAATAGAAAGAATTAATAGTACTATCTTCCAAAAATTATTTATGATGTAACTGTCAGAAGATTAAATTAATTTTCTATTCACTTTGACAGTTGAAAAGAAGGAAAAAAACCTAATTTTCTTTCTTCCCTTCAGGACATTCGCCTCCTGAATGCTGGGAAACCGGCTCAGCACACAGCAGAGGTAGAGAGAGAGTTGGACAAGGCAGACAATGTGATTCGCTTGTTCTTCAATGATGTGCAGATCTTAAAGGATGGGCGCCACCCACAGGCGGAGCAGATGTACCACAGGTACTAATAATCATCAACATCATCATTGTAATAACCATGACTGAAATGTAGAAACAGTATTAATATCTAGAATAAACATGACTGTCTTCTGAATAGGGTTTATCGACTCCATGAGCGTTTGGTAAACCTACGCAGCGATTACAACCTGCGCCTGAAGGCTTCTCGGACCGCCAACCAGGCTCTTCTGACACAGACCAAACAGCAAACCAACATGAAAGTGCGTCCTGAGTTGGATGACGTGACCCTGCGCTACGTCCAGGACCTGTTGGCTTGGGTGGAGGAGAACCAGCATCGCATTGATGAGGCCCAGTGGGGGTCTGATCTTCCATCTGTAGAGTCACAGCTGGGCAGCCACAGAGGCCTGCACCAGACTGTGGAGGACTTCAAATCTAAAATCGAACGGGCTAAGGCTGATGAGGTAATGGCCACATGATGACAATTAGAAAATAAAACATGTTGTCAAAATGTTGGGCTTTTGGTTTTAAAAGTAATCACTGTTGAATGTTGTCGTATGTGCCAGACTCAGCTATCTCCTGTCAGCAAGGACACATACAAAGAATACCTGGGTAAACTGGACCTTCAGTATGGAAAACTATTGGTAAGATGAGCGATACATTGTTGTAAAAACTTTTATCCAACACAATAAATTATTTAATCTTTAAATTGTTGTTTTTAAAGAACTCCTCCAAGTACCGCCTAAGGAACTTGGATTCCCTGCACGCATTTGTCAGTGCTGCCACTAAGGAACTCATGTGGCTCAACGACAAAGAGGATGAAGAGGTCAACTACGACTGGAGTGACAGAAACACGAACATGGCAGCCAAGAAAGACAATTACTCTGTATGTTCGAATTAAAATTAAACCAAGTTTGTGTGAATAGGTTCAAGGGTCAGATTTTTTTCCTAAGACTTGTTTTGGATTTTTCAGGGGCTCATGAGAGAGCTGGAGTTGAGGGAGAAGAAAATCAACGACATCCAGGCCTTGGGAGACAAACTGGTCAGGGATGGACACCCTGGCAAGCAGACAGTAGAGGTGAGCTGATTGTAGTCAGGTCACAAACTGAGAAGGCAGCCAAATTCTGCCATATTCAGAGTAGAAGCTTCTTAGAAATCATGCTGCTTTTCTGTGGCAGGCCTTCACCGCTGCTCTGCAGACTCAGTGGAGCTGGATCCTCCAACTGTGCTGCTGTATTGAGGCTCATCTCAAAGAAAACACAGCCTACTATCAGGTGCCGAACAGTGATTCCACTCAAAATTAGTTAAATATTGTGCAAATACGCATTAATATGCCTTATTTTCTCTCTCTGGTTATTTCTTTCCCTTACAGTTCTTTGCAGATGTAAAAGAAGCTCAGGACAAGATTAAGAAGATGCAGGAAGGCATTAAGAAGAAGTACAGCTGCGACCGCACCACCACAACGACACGGCTGGAGGACCTGCTGCAGGATGCTGCTGTGAGTACAATCTGTTTACTCAGTAGGTCGGGATATTTGTTTTAATGAAAATATCAAAGTAATAATAAGAACTGTTTATTCAACCTCAGGAGGAGAGAGAACAGCTAAACGAATTCAGGACCCTTGTGAACAACTTGAACAAGAGAGCAAAGTCGGTCATTCAGCTGAAACCACGCAACCCCACCACTGCTATTAAAGGCAAATTGCCTGTTCAGGCTGTTTGTGATTTCAAGCAACAGGAGGTAAGACTGGCTACCTTACCGCAGTTATCGTGTCATCAATCGCAGCCAAAGTGACATAATAATTATGGGTTGTGTTCCAGATCACTGTACACAAAGGAGATGAGTGTGCACTCCTCAACAACTCCCAGCCCTTTAAGTGGAAGGTCCTGAACCGCTCAGGTCACGAGGCCACAGTTCCCTCTGTCTGTTTCATTGTGCCCCCAGTCAACAAGGAGGCTGTGGACAGCGTGTCAAGGTAAACTCATATATAATCTAGATATTCCGTGGTGTTGCAGGTAATTCTGCACCAATTGTCAATCCTGTTATCTCATGGTTTTTTGCATTTCTCTCCCTGCTTAGTCTGGATGCCAGTCAGCAACAGATGATTTCTATGTGGCAGACTCTCCACATCCACATGAAGAGCTTGTTGTCCTGGCAGTACTTGATGAAAGACCTCACACAGATTCGCTCCTGGAACATCAATATGGTGAGTGTGTTCATTTCCATGCAAAGTCTTAAATTTAGCATTTGAGCTTGAATAACACTTGTTATTTATGTTAAGGCTAAACTGAAATTCACAATCACGTTAAATTACAGCATCAACCTCTTTAAAAAGTGAAATGAATTCAATCAAAGCCCATCATTGTTCATCTTACACAGTTAAAGAATATGAAACCTGAGGAATACAGGTTGATAATGAGGAATCTGGAGCTGCACTACCAGGACTACATGCGGGATAGTCAGAACTCGCAGCTCTTCGGGCCCGATGACCGCATGCAGGTTGAGGAGGACTACACCAAGGCAACGCAGCATTTCGACAATCTTCTGCACTCCATGGAAAAAGGTAACATTTATTCTCTAACTAACTGGGATTTAAGGTGGTTACAGTTTCTCAAAGAGGAATGTGCTAAGGGGTATGTTCAAACACCGTCATTGTGTATTATGTACATTTCAGGAATAAGAGTTACTAGAATCAAAGGTGAGTTGAGTCGGTCAAACCTTGGCTCTCAAAGCAAGTGTGTGCAGGCTGATAAGCTTTGGATGGGGTGTTCACAAGAACCACCAAAGTTAATTTAAGGAGCTGCATGTTCTAGTGATCAGTCCCTAAGGTGCTCTGCACAAAGATAGAAATCACATTTTAGTCACCAGCTGTACAACATGATGTTTTATCCCTTGCACTTGTATGAACGAAGTTAGAAAATGTGGAGATTAATATACATTATTATGTTGCCACAGTTGTTTGACGCTACACAAGAATTGCATGTGTGGCTGCGCTTAAATACATTGCAAACATGTTGTGAAGCACGATGAAAACATTACTGTCAGTCTTGTATTATTGTAAAAAATATTGATTTAAAAAAACTCAACACTTGGAATATATGTCCTATTTTTTGTCTAAATTTCCCATTCATTCACTTTATATGCAAAATTAAATTTGATCTTTTTTTAAAAACTTATTTTTAGATTATTCTCTTCAGTATTTTTACATTCTTAACTTCTTTTTGCTCCATATACATGTTGTTAACATTGATGTAATGGAATGTTAACACATCGTCTGCTGCACAGGTCAACAGGATGAGATGCTGTGTAAGAACTACATCTCCGAAGTCAAGGATCTGCGTCTGCGTATAGAAGACTGTGAGGCTGGGACTGTGGCTCGCATACGCAAACCTGTGGTGACGGAACCTCTGAGGGAATGTGTTCAGAAGTCAACCGAGCAGCAGGTAATGTACTCACAGTCTTCTTTATGTGATGGACAACCCTTTGCTTCATATTATCTACATGTAAGCATGAGGTAATTCTTCTTTTGAAAGGAAACAATCTCTTTTTCTTTAATAATTAAATAATTCCTGCTGTACTCACACAGATTGGTTCAGGGAGTGTAAAACAGAGTCGGACCTGAAGCAGACCTTTCATTTGATTGTCTCATTATGTATTTCTTGTGACAATATTTTATTCTAACTCTCGGTGCAAATGTTCTGTTTTTCTCATACAGAAAGTCCAGGTGGAGCTCGAAGGCCTCAAAAAGGACCTTAATGAGGTTTCTGTGAAATCACAGGAAGTCTTGGCATCCCCTCAGCCATCTGCCTCAACTCCTGTCCTGCGCTCAGAGCTTGATCTCACCGTGCAGAAGATGGATCATGCATATATGCTGTCCTCCGTTTACCTCGACAAGTGAGTGCATGGCTGCTTCCTCCAGTGTGTTTGTAGGTTCCTTCCTTACTTATTGTTTTATGCCCTAGGTTGAAAACTGTGGAGATGGTCATTCGTAACACACAAGGTGCTGAGGGAGTTCTGAAACAGTATGAGGACTGTTTACGAGAAGTTCACACTGTGCCCAGTGATATCAGACAAGTAGAGACTTATAGAACAAAGCTCAAGGTAAGCAGTGTGTCATCTTCTGACTGTGTCTGACTTAGTTTTCTCCGCTCACTTCTGAATGGTTCTTTGGCCTGAAATCTGCAGAAAATGCGAGCTGAGGCAGAAGGCGAACAACCTATATTTGACTCCCTGGAGGAAGAGCTGAAGAAGGCCACTACAGTCAGCAGCAAAATGTCCCGTGTCCACAGCGATCGGGATGTGGAGCTAGACCACTACCGCCAGCAGCTCTCCAATCTCCAGGACCGCTGGAAGGCGGTGTTCACGCAGATCAATCTCCGACAGAGGGACCTCGATCAGCTAGGCCGCCAGCTCAGCCAGTATCGCAACACTTACGACCAGCTCATCCTCTGGATCGCTGATGCCAAGCAAAGGCAGGAGAAGATCCAGGCTGTGCCCATCACTGACATCAAAACTCTGAAAGAACAGCTAGCTCAGGAGAAGGTAACTACTGCTTCATCGGCTTTCCTTTAGTCACAAAAACATGGAAGCTAAATTCTTCTTCTCTCTCATAAAACAGAAACTACTGGAGGAGATTGAGGACAACAAAGACAAGGTGGATGACTGCCAAAAGTATGCTAAAGCATACATTGACACTATTAAAGTGAGTATAATCTCAAATGTGCTTCTCATTTCAAATCATTAAAAATAAAATCTGCTTCATAAAGAATAATGTATGTTATTGACTGAAATATTTATCTGCGCAGGACTACGAACTGCAGTTGGTTGCCTACAAAGCACAAGTGGAGCCTCTTGTTTCTCCCTTGAAGAAAACGAAACTGGATTCTGCTTCTGACAACATAATCCAGGAGGTAATTTTTAAATTGTTTTAAATAAGATTACAATAAGCGGAAGAAAATGATTTCACAAATGTATATGTTACTATAAATTTGTGGACAGTACATACAATACAATATGGACAGTACATACTGTCCATATTGTTCATACTGTTCATGCTGCTATACTGTTAATTGTAGTTTTATTCAGTTTAGTTTATTTTAGTTTTATTTTTTTATTACTTTAGGTTTTAGTATATTTTGCAGCTGTTGCACTGTGGGTCCAAGAGGACTGAAATTTTATCTCTGCTGTATGTCGGGCATATAGAGCACATTTGACGATAAAGCTGACTTGACTTCCTCTTTCTCCCCCAGTATGTAACACTGAGGACTCAGTACAGCGAGCTGATGACTCTGACCAGTCAGTATATCAAGTTCATCACTGACTCACAGCGTCGCTTGGAGGATGACGAGGTGCGTGACAACAGTTCGAGGATCCCAAACAAACTAAACTCTAACATTGACCTAACCAACCAAATTATCACTTTGTAAACAAATTTTCACTCTGTGGCGTTAATACACGAGTGATATCAGCTTCAGAAAATACTTCAGCTAAAATGCAAATTTATTTATATTCTACTCACCATTAGGATGAGTGAATTTTCATTTTTAGGTGAAGTATTCAGTTCAGCCTGAAACACTGGCATGCTGTAGCTCTGATTAGAGGTTAGACAGAAAAAAATTAGAGTTAAAAGTTGATCGAACATTCACTGCAAACAAAAATGCATGAAGTTTGAGTGTGTTTGCCTTCACAATGAAACCCGTATGTTAGCTGTTCCATCTCCATCGTGTGTGTTGTGACATCATAGACTTACAGTGAGGGGTTCTTTCTTTCACTACGGGCTTTTTTCTCTCTTTACATTCTCAAGCTGGGTATTTTAACTCTTCAAGGTGTAGAACAAATATGACTCTGTGGTGTCGTTTGGCTATGGTAGCTTTTGGGTCTCCCTTTTCCTATTTTTTTTTTCAGGTTTTACTTTTATTTTCTAACCCAAGGATTTTGTTCCTATGCCTCTCTTGCCTGCTTGCCAGTCCTTTGCAACGATAAATGCTTAACTTGTTTGAGCATCAAAGAGGTAAATTCAGTCTTTTAAGGACATACCATTCTCTACAGTATCCATTTCTCATGTCATCCAAATGTGTATGTCATGGACTACATTTGGACTTTCTGTGGTGTATTTTTCTCTTTCTTTTACTGTGACCTTTTACAGAATTATGGTGACCATTCACACTTTTTTCACATTCACCTGTTTTACATAGCGTATCCGTTATTCCATTTGCATACTTTTTGCTGCTCTTTGGTGGCGGTGCAGATTGGTGTCCTAACATGTAGTGATTCATCTGTTCTGGCTTTACCTTCATTTTTCTTTTCAATATTTTGTGGGAAAGAGTGATTAAAAGAACCCCCAATGCATGGGATCGCCTTGAAAAGTTTGAATTGTGTAAATAATACTCTAACAACATTTTGTCCTGTTCTAAGTTGAAACATGCAAGCAAATATTCCCACATTTGGTGCAAATATAGTGAAAGTTTATTTATTTAAACAGGACAACAAAGAGCTATCATATGCAAATTAAATAGAAAGAAATAACATATTTCAATGCTGCATAGTACAGTATCTGTGGGACTAAGGCAACACACACTCACCTGATTGTTCTAGTGGACATTTACATACATTTTAAGTTGTGCTACAGCTACAGTTGCATGCCACTTGATTTGCTGTGCTGTGAAGTTATATTTTCTCCATACATTAACCAGTTCATTTCACCGTCTATGTTCTTCTGAAATGTCTTGTAATTAATAATTTGAATTAATTGTTAATTAGTTTTGCACTTTGAATATAACAGCACTTTGATGAATTGCATCTAATTTGCATCTAATAATTGATCTTGACCTTTGAGCTAACATTAACTTGGCCTGGGTAATACAATACATTATGTTGCTCTTATTCTAGTGCAATAAGAATGTGATTACCACAGTAATTGCAATCTCATTACACATTGGTTAGAGCTGCAAATGTGAAGTGTTACCTTTTAACATGTCACGCCTAATTATAATCCTTTCTTTACCATTTGCTTCCACTAATGCAGAAAGCTGCAGAGAAACTCAAAGAGGAAGAACAGAAAAAAATCGCCAAGATGCAGGCTGAGTTAGACAAGCAGAAGCAGTTAGCCGAAGCTCATGCAAAGGCAATTGCCAAAGCTGAGAAAGAGGCTCAAGAGCTGAAGCTCAGAATGCAGGAAGAAGTAAGCAGGAGAGAAATTGCAGCGGTAGATGCAGAAAAACAAAAGCAAAATATCCAGCTGGAACTACATGAGCTCAAGAAACTATCAGAAGAGCAAATCAAGGACAAGAGTAAACAGGTTGATGATGCTCTTCAAAGCAGGGTCAAGATTGAGGAGGAAATCCATATAATCAGGCTCCAGTTAGAGGCAACATTGACACAAAAGTCAACTGCAGAGTCTGAGCTCAAGCAACTTCGTGACAAAGCAGCTGAAGCTGAGAAACTCAGAAAGATGGCACAAGAAGAAGCTGAGAAGCTCCGCAAGCAGGTCAATGAAGAGACACAGAAGAAGCGTATTGCGGAGGAGGAACTCATATGCAAAGCTGAGGCTGAGAAAGAAGCTGCTAGACAGAAACAAAAGGCTCTGGAAGATCTTGAAAACCTTAAGAGGCAGGCAGAGGAGGCTGAACGACAAGTGAAGCAAGCAGAGATTGAAAAGGAGAGACAAATCAAAGTCGCCCATCAGGCTGCACAGAAGAGTGCTGCAGCAGAGCTCCAGAGTAAACACATGTCGTTCGTGGAAAAGACCTCAAAGTTGGAAGAATCACTGAAACAAGAGCATGGTGCTGTTCTTCAGCTGCAAGAAGAAGCCTCCAATCTCAAGAGACAACAGGAGGATGCAGAAAAAGCCAGGGAAGAAGCAGAAAAGGAGCTGGAGAAATGGAGGCAAAAAGCAAATGAGGCCCTTCGTCTGAGACTCCAGGCCGAGGAAGAAGCCCATCAAAAGAGCCTCGCTCAGAAAGAAGCTGAGAAACAAAAGGAAGACGCTGAGCGTGAGGCAAAAAAGAGAGCAAAAGCTGAAGATTCAGCCCTGAAGCAAAAAGAGATGGCTGAGAAAGAACTTGAGCGACAAAGGAAGATAGCTGAGAGCACAGCTCAGCAAAAACTCAGTGCGGAACAGGAGCTGATTAGACTTCGCGCTGACTTTGACAATGCAGAACAGCAGAGATCCCTCCTGGATGATGAACTCTACCGACTGAAGAATGAAGTCATTGATGCTCAGCAGCAACGGAAACAACTGGAGGATGAACTCGCCAAAGTGAGGAGTGAAATGGATTTACTCAATCAGCTTAAGTCCAAGGCAGAAAAAGAGAGTATGTCTAACACAGAGAAGAGCAAGCAACTTCTTGAAACCGAAGCTGCAAAAATGCGGGACCTGGCTGAAGAAGCAAGTAAGCTTAGAGCCATTGCAGAGGAGGCAAAGCGCCAGAGGCAGATTGCAGAAGAGGAGGCAGCTCGTCAACGAGCGGAGGCTGAAAGGATTCTCAAAGACAAGCTGGCTGCCATCAGTGATGCCACTCGCCTGAAAACAGAGGCAGAAATTGCCCTGAAAGAAAAGGAAGCAGAAAATGAAAGGCTGCGGCGGCAAGCTGAGGATGAGGCCTACCAGAGGAAAGCTCTTGAAGACCAGGCCAACCAGCACAAGCAAGCAATCGAAGAAAAGATTATACAACTGAAGAAATCCTCAGAAGCTGAAATGGAAAGACAGCGGGCAATAGTTGATGACACGCTTAAACAAAGGAGAGTCGTTGAAGAAGAAATACGGATTCTTAAGCTCAACTTCGAAAAAGCTTCTTCTGGAAAACTTGACTTGGAGCTCGAACTTAATAAACTCAAAAACATTGCTGAGGAAACACAACAAAGCAAACTAAGGGCAGAAGATGAGGCAGAGAAGCTCAAGAAGCTTGCCCTTGAGGAGGAGAAGAAGAGGAGGGAAGCTGAGGAAAAGGTGAAAATAATTGCAGCTGCAGAGGAAGAGGCAGCCAGACAATGCAAGGTAGCCCAGGAGGAGCTCGAACGCCTTAGAAAGAAAGCAGAAGAAGCCAAAAAGCAGAAAGATGAGGCAGAACAAGAAGCAGAAACGCAGATTGTTATGGCCCAGCAGGCAGCCCTGAAATGCAGTGCAGCTGAGCAGCAAGTCCAAAGTGTCCTTGCTCAACAGAAAGAAGATACTGCTGTGCAGAAGAAGCTCAAGGATGAGTTCGAGAAAGCCAGGAAACTTGCTAAAGAGGCAGAGGCAGCCAAGGAACGGGCTGAAAGGGAGGCAGCGCTCCTCCGCCAGCAGGCTGAGGAAGCGGAGCGCCAAAAGACCGCTGCTGAGGAAGAAGCTGCAAACCAAGCCCAAGCTCAGGAGGATGCTGAGAGGTTGCGGAAGGAGGCTGAATTTGAAGCCGCTAAACGAGCGCAAGCAGAGGCTGCAGCACTCAAGCAGAAGCAGCTTGCCGATGCGGAAATGGTCAAGCACAAAAAGCTGGCAGAACAAACACTGAAACAGAAGTTTCAAGTGGAGCAAGAGCTCACAAAGGTTAAACTTCAGCTGGATGAAACAGACAATCAGAAATCTCTCCTTGATGAGGAGCTGCAGCGGCTGAAAGATGAGGTTGACGATGCTGTTAAACAAAAAGGGCAGGTGGAGGAGGAGCTGTTCAAAGTTAAGATACAGATGGAGGAACTGCTCAAACTGAAAAACAGAATTGAGGAAGAAAATCAGCGACTCATTAAGAAAGACAAAGACAATACTCAGAAATTCCTCGTCAAAGAGGCCGACAATATGAAAAAACTTGCAGAAGATGCTGCTCGACTTAGTCTGGAAGCTCAAGAGGCAGCACGCATGAGACAGATTGCAGAAGAGGACCTCAGTCAACAACGAGCTCTTGCTGATAAAATGCTGAAAGAGAAAATGCAGGCTATACAAGAAGCTTCTAAACTTAAAGCTGAAGCAGAGATGCTGCAGAGGCAGAAGGACCTGGCTCAGGAGCAGGCACAGAAGTTGTTGGAGGATAAACAACTAATGCAACAGCGTTTAGATGAAGAAACAGAGGAGTACCAGAAGTCACTTGATGCCGAAAGGAAGAGACAAATGGAGATCATGGCTGAAGCTGAAAAACTTAAACTTCAGGTTTCTCAGCTCAGCGAAGCTCAGGCCAAAGCTGAAGAAGAGGCAAAAAAATTCAAAAAGCAAGCAGATTCAATCGCATCACGTCTTCATGAAACAGAGATGGCCACCAAAGAAAAAGTAACCGAAGTGCACAAACTGGAACTTGCAAGAATGAATACCAGCCAAGAGGCCGAAGATTTACGCATGGCTATTGCAGAACTAGAGAAGGAGAAGGCTAGACTGAAAACAGAAGCTGAAGAACTTCAAAATAAATCTAAAGAGGTATTGTGTCAAAAATGGCATAACAGAGCAGCGTATGTCATTGTTACCTCTACCCAAAAACTAACACTCTCCTTTCTTAAATTTTCTCTATCCCTTACTTTAAGTTGACTAATCATGTATCAGTATTTTTGATTTTAAGTATGATTTTAGTCGATTTTGCTACAGTGCACTGTGCTCATGCAGAACTCAATCCTTCTTAAATCCTTACATCCTAGAATGTTTTAATTTATAATTTCTCTTCTAAATAATCTATTGCAGCTCTGAAAACAACTGGCAAGCCATCCAGTTTGAATAACCAGACACCAAATATTTAGTTTATTTTTGGGTCAGCATAGTAAATACATAAGTTAGTATGTACATACTACAACATTTCATGAAATATTTTATTGATTCTTATATCGCACTTGATTAAATAACCCTTGGGAACTACTAATGTCTGGCCAGTTAGCTTACACCTGCTAGTCACTCTAGAACTTCATACCTTGGTTCTTGAAACAACTCAGGATCCACACTGACAGTAATGTCTATCCACTTTATTGGCAACTTGGTTGTGATGTTATGCAACCTATTGTGTGTTAAACTATATGAAGAAAGCAGGTTTGCTTCTGTCTGCAATGTTAGACCCATTCTTGGAGGTGGTGTAATGGATGGTCTTTGATTTTCCACAATGCAGCTTCTTTCTCCTCATCACCCCAGGGCCATTGCCTGGGCTATCGACTTTCAGAAACATTCATGGATTCTCCTTGTTTTCTCCAGGTTATACATGGCTTCCGTGCATTTTAAGCAGTTTCCTTGCCATAATTATCCCATCATATGGCTATGTTAGTAGTCAAGCTATGTATGGTAAGACTGTCATGTGCTGATGTCTTGAACCTAATTTCTACTACAGAGCTGCGATAGAAGCACCTGATTTTATGGCTTTTTCTCTGGTGCAGCGTGAACCACAAATTTTTCATTTCTGTTCGCAGTTCATGTTATTGTCGATCATGTCAGGTCCTCTTGATCTTTTCATGCCTGAAATATGATGTCAGTTGATGTTGAAGTCTTTCTCTTCTGACCTGCTCTGGGGGTCCACCAGCTACTTGGAGATCTTTCAGTGTTGCTCGCTCGTAGTTACTGCGAGATGTGTTCTTGGGCGGTTAATCCCATTTTGCTGAAAATACACCCCGAAAGGACCTTTGGAGGGTCTTTTTTATGTATTTAGTTATTGTTTCTTCGTACAATCGCTGTGGTTTTTGTCATGGATTCTCTTTACCCCATATATAAATACACTTGAGAGTGTACCTTATAATTGGAGTCAACTTTTATGACATTATTGTCAGCAATAAATTCTACAATTCTTTCAGCATAATCAATATGATACTGATTATAATGATGATGATTGTGGTGATTATCATTATTTATATTTTTATTGTTGTTATTAGTGGGAGTAGTAGTAGCAGTAGTAACAGTAGTAGAAGACATAGTGGTTGTCGTAATAGGAGGAGAGGTTGTGCTAGCACTAAGGAAAAGATTTTTTGCAAAATTAGATAAAAAATTTAATGATAAAGGTAATATAATAAGAACAAATGGGTGTACTGTATTACTGAACATTTACTCTAAGTTATGTATTTGTTATAGAGTAAATTAATTATGATTTCCCTCTACATGCATAAGCAGAGTGCATTGTCGAACTAGTGTCACCGACAAAACTGATATATTTTTGAAATATACGTTTTAAAAGAGAATCATATATTGTGTATTCTAACTATGTTTTATATTCTTTTCATCAGATGGCTGATGCTCAGCAGAAACAAATTGAACTTGAAAAGACAATGCTCCAGCAGACATTCCTGTCTGAAAAGCAGATGCTCTTGGAGAAAGAGAGGCTCATTGAAGAAGAGAAAAAGAGATTAGAGAGCCAGTTTGAAGAGGAAGTCAAAAAGGCCAAAGCTCTTCAAGATCAACAGGAGCACCAGAGGCAGCAGATGGAGGATGAAAAGAAGAAACTCCAGGCAACCATGGATGCTGCTCTCAGCAAACAAAAAGAGGCTGAAAAAGAGATGCAGAACAAGCAAAAAGAAATGAAAGAACTGGAGGAAAAGCGACTAGAGCAGGAAAGAATTCTTGCAGAAGAGAACCAGAAATTGCGTGACAAGTTACAGCAGCTTGAGGAAGCACAGAAGGAGCAACAGACTGATAATGTCCCAGACAGTACACTTATCCGGCCAATTACCATTGAAACAACAGAAGCAGTTTACAATGGACAAAGTGCTGGTGATATGGTAGACAGTGTAGATCCTTTGGCTTTTGATGGCATCCGTAACAAGGTACCTGCAAGCAGGCTTCATGATCTAGGCCTTTTACCCCAGAAAGAGTTTGAAAAGTTGAAAAATGGCAAAACCACTGCTAAAGAGCTTGGTGAAACTGATAATCTTAGAAAGATTCTTAAAGGAAAGAACTGTATTGCTGGTATATTGACACCAACTAATCAAAAAGTCTCCATTTATCAAGCATCAAAAGAGAAGAAGATCACTCCTGGTACTGCCATGGTCCTCCTTGAAGCTCAGGCAGCCACTGGTTACATTTTAGACCCCATTAGGAACCAGAAGCTTACCGTAAATGAAGCTGTCAAAGAAGGTGTGATTGGACCTGAACTTCATAATAAAATGCTTTTAGCTGAAAGGGCAGTGATTGGCTACAAAGATCCATACACCGATGGGAAGATTTCTGTCTTTGAAGCTATGAAAAAGGGCCTGATTGAACATGACCATGCCATAAGAGTGCTTGAGGCTCAACGTGCAACTGGTGGCATCATTGACCCCATCAATAGTCACCGTGTACCTAACGAAATAGCCTATAAACAAGGACAGTATGATGTCGAAATGAACAAGATCATGGAAAATCCCACAGATGACACGAAGGGATTCTTTGATCCCAGCACTCAGGAACCTTTGACATATTCAGAGCTGATGGAAAGATGCACCACTGACCCTGACACTGGGCTGCTACTGCTGCCAATCACTGACAAGGCAGCTCATTGCTCAAGTATATACACAGAGGAGGAGACAAAGGATGTGTTCAACAAAACAACTGTGTCTGTGCCATTTGGAAGATTCCAAGGAAAGACTGTCACCATCTGGGAAATAATCAATTCTGAATATTTCACCGAGGAGCAGAAAAAGGATCTCCTTCGTCAGTACAAGACAGGCAAAATTACAATTGAAAAAATCATAAAGATTGTGATTACTGTGGCAGAAGAAAGGGAGAAGAAGAAAGAAATCACCTTTGATGGTCTCAGAGCACCTGTGCCTGCGACTGAGCTCTTGGAATCTCAAGTTATCAATAAAGATCTGTTCAACAAATTGCACAAAGGCAGTACAACAGTCAAAGAGGTGTCTGAAATGAAACCAGTGCAGAAGGCATTAAAGGGGACAAACTGCATTGCAGGTGTACTAATTGACTCATCAAAGGAGAAAATGTCTTTTTATCACGCTATGAAGAAAGACATGATGAGGCCAGGACCTGCCCTCAACATGCTTGAAGCTCAAGCAGGAACAGGTTTCGTCATCGACCCTGTCCTAAACCAGAAATACACTGTTGATGAAGCCGTTAAAGCTGGTGTTGTTGGTCCAGAGCTGCATGAAAAATTACTGTCTGCAGAGCGAGCTGTGACAGGTTATAAAGACCCTTACACTGGAAAGACTGTATCTCTGTTCCAGGCAATGAAAAAAGATCTCATACCTAAAGAACAAGGAATCCGACTGCTAGATGCACAGATGACCAGTGGTGGCATCATTGATCCTGTGAACAGCCATTACATTCCTCACGATGTAGCCTGCAAAAGAAACTATTTTGATGATGATATGAAACAGATTCTCAGCAGCCCCACCGATGAAACCAAATGCTTTTTTGACCCCAACACAAATGAAAACGTGAGCTACTCAGAGCTGTTCAAGAGATGTGTCACAGACAAGAAGACTGGTCTCCCGCTCTTGCCTCTGTCTGATGAAGCAATCAAGCAATCAAAGGAGGCGCTAGCATACAATGAGGCCCAGACCAAAGAGGTTATGACTCAGGCAACAGTGGAACTCGACTCTGGACCTTTCAAGAACAAGAAGATGACCATCTGGGAAATCATCAACTCTGAGTACTTCACTGAAGAACAAAGGAATGACCTGCTCAGACAGTTTAGGTCTGGAAAAATCACGATAGAAAAGATCATTAAAATTGTTATCACTGTTGTAAATGAGAACGAGGCAAAGAAACAGGAACAGTCTAATTTCTATGGGCTCAGATCTCATGTCCCAGCAAGCTGTCTGTATGATTCCAAAATTATCGACAAACCAACCTTTGACCTACTTCAAAAAGGTAAAACAACACCAAAACAGGTCAGTGAGAATCCCAATGTCAGCAAGTACCTGCAGGGCTCCGAAAGCATCGCTGGCATTTATATGGCACCTACAAAGGAGAAGATGAGTGTTTATCAAGCTATGAAGAAAAAGCTTCTCACACACAACACAGGCCTTCTACTTCTTGAGGCCCAAGCTGCCACTGGATTCATTGTAGATCCCGTGAAGAACAAGTGCGCTTCAGTAGATGAGGCAGTGAAATCAGGTGTTGTCGGTCCAGAGCTCCACGAAAAACTTCTTTCTGCAGAAAAAGCTGTCACTGGCTATAAAGATCCATTCACAGGCAACAAAATCTCCCTCTTTGAAGCAATGCAAAAAGAGCTAATCTTGAAAGAGCATGCCATGCCACTCCTAGAAGCACAGATGGTCAGCGGAGGAATAATTGACCCCGTAAATGGCCACCGTGTCCCAAATGAAGTGGCATATCAGAAGAAAATATTCAGCCAAGATATGGCCAAAGCTCTGTCTGAACCAACTGATGATAACAAAGCTTTCTCCGATCCAGAAACTGATGATAATGTAACTTACAGACAACTTAAAGACAAATGCCAAAGAGATCCAGAAACAGGCCTGTTCATGCTTCCAATCTCCAAACCTCAGTCGCCTACTGTTGTGGAGAAGACTTACCTCTACACAGAGGAACAAACACAGAGTGATCTGACCAACACCCAGATTGACATTCCAATTGAGGGTCTTGCTGACAAGCCATTAAATCTCTGGGATGTTATGAACTCTAATTTGCTACCTGACCAAGAGAGGCAGAAGCTCATGGATGAATATCGCTCTGGTAAAATCACCAAGGAGCGTATGATCTTCATTATCATTGAGATTGTGGAGCAGAGGGAGATCATTAGAAATGATAGTCCACTCTCATGTCAGACCATAAGGAGAAGAATGACTATTGAGGAACTCTACAATGCCCGCATTATTGACCTGGAAACATACAACTTCCTGAAAGAGGGCAAAAGGAACATACGAGACATAATGGAGATGACTAATGTAAAACAGTATCTCTATGGAACAGGCTGTGTTGCAGGGGTCACAACTGATTCCAGCTCCAAGATTAGCATTTACCAAGCAATGAAGAGAGGCTTTATTCAGCCAGAAGTAGCCCTCACCCTCCTGGAAGCACAAGCTGCTACAGGCTTCATTGTTGATCCAGTTAGAAACGAAACCCTCACTGTTGATGAAGCTGTCCGTAAGGGCGTCGTTGGTCCTGAGATACACGATAGGCTTCTTTCAGCTGAGAGAGCAGTCACAGGATACAAAGATCCCTACAGTGGAAAAATAATATCTCTTTTCCAGGCGATGAAAAAGGACCTTGTTCCAGAGGACTATGCTTTGAAAATGTTAGAGGCACAGACCGCTACTGGGGGTATTATTGATCCTGAATTCCAATTTCACTTGCCAGCAGACATTGCCTTGCAGCGGGGCTATATTACCAAGGAGACCAATGAAAAGCTGACTGACAGTGTCAAAGGATTTGTTGACCCTGTCACTGAAGAAAACTTGTCATATGCACAACTGCTAAAGAGATGCAAGTTGGACGGTGGGTTACGACTGCTGTCTCTGGGAGATAAGAGGCTGATGTTCAAAGGTCTGAGGAAACAGATCACAATGGAGGAGCTGATCCGCTCACAAATTATTGACCAAAAGACAGTCACTGAGCTGAACGAAGGTCTTCTTTCAGTAGAGGAGGTTAGCAACAGACTTTCAAAGTACCTCGAGGGCACCAGCTGTATCGCTGGTGTGTTTTTGGAGTCTACAAAGGAACGTCTTTCCATTTATCAGGCCATGAAAAAGAACATGATCAGACCAGGCACTGCATTTGAACTTCTTGAGGCACAGGCAGCCACAGGCTATGTCATCGACCCAATCAAAAACCTCAAACTGACCGTCAACGAAGCAGTGAAAATGGGAATCGTAGGACCTGAGTTCAAAGACAAACTCCTCTCTGCTGAGCGTGCAGTGACAGGATACAGAGATCCTTATTCAGGCAAAACCATCTCACTGTTTCAGGCCATGAAAAAGGGGTTAATCTTGAAAGATCACGGTATTCGTCTCCTGGAAGCTCAGATTGCCACTGGTGGAATCATTGACCCAGAAGAAAGTCACCGTCTGCCAGTTGAGGTGGCTTACAAACGCGGTTTCTTTGATGAGGAAATGAACGAGATCCTAACAGATCCTTCTGATGACACCAAAGGTTTTTTTGATCCCAACACTGAAGAAAACCTAACTTACCTTGGACTCATGGAGAGATGCATCACTGATCCCGACACTGGCCTGGTGCTCCTGCTACTGAAAGAAAAGAAAAAGGAAAAACATACCTCCTCTAAATCCTCAGTTCGTAAACGCAGAGTAGTCATCGTTGACCCAGAGACAGGTAGAGAAATGACTGTGTATGAGGCCTATAGAAGGGGGCTGATCGACCAACAAACCTACCTGGAGCTTGCTGAGCAGGAATGTGAATGGGAAGAGCTAACGGTGACCTCCTCAGATGGTACTGTTAAGTCTGTTATCATTGACAGAAGGTCAGGAAGACAGTATGATGTGGATGATGCACTTGTACGTGGCTTCATTGATCAGAATGCTCTCGATTCCTATCGGGCTGGAAACATCTCCATCACGGAATTTGCTGACATGCTCTCTGGAAACATGGGTGGGTTCCGGTCTCGCTCATCTTCCTTTGGTTCAACCACTGGTTCAACTTGCTCTGCTCCAATGAGCCCCATACCCACCATTAAAGCCCCTGCAGTTATATGGAATGATCCAACAGAGGAGTCGGGTCCGATAGCAGGAATCCTGGACATAGACACACTGGAGAAGGTGTCTGTCACTGAAGCCCTTCACAGAAATCTGGTTGACAACATTACAGGCCAAAGATTATTGGAGGCCCAAGCCTGCACAGGCGGTATAATTGACCCTGCAACTGGGGAGAGATTCCCTGTCAGCGAAGCTGCAGAAAAAGGCCTGGTAGATAAAATCATGGTTGATCGCCTCAGCCTGGCTCAAAAGGCATTTGTGGGATTCGAAGACCCAAGAACTAAAGTAAAGATGTCGGCCTCCCAGGCTCTCAAGAAGGGCTGGTTGTATTATGAGGCAGGACAACGTTTCCTTGAAGTCCAATATTTGACTGGTGGAATGATTGAGCCGGATGTTGAAGGCAGAGTGTCTCTGGATGACTCCATCAGGAAGGGTGTAATTGATGCTCGCACTGCCCAGAAACTCAGAGATGTCAGTTCCTATTCTAAATATCTCACTTGTCCAAAAACCAAGCTGAAGATCTCCTACAGGGATGCCATGGATAAAAGCATGGTTGAGGAAGGATCTGGCCTGAGGCTTCTGGAGGCCTCCTCACAGTCAACCAAAGGCCTCTACAGTCCGTACAATGCCAGTGGGCCCGGGTCTGCCTATGGATCCCGAACTGGCTCGAGGACCGGGTCGCGGACAGGCTCCAGAAGAGGCAGCATTGACGCTGGCTCTGCCTTCAGCATGAACTTCTCATCATCATCATCGTCATCCTACACATCAACTAGCTACAGCCGCAGATACTGATTGGCCAGTCCTGCTCCCAGTTAGCATATCCACAACAACCATTACTGCTAATTTTCATTAGCAGTAACAAAAAGTTACAGTGACATTTAAATGTAATTTATTTATTCTAGTGTGCATGTGGTCACCACAAAGCTGCCTGAGCATTTTTTTAAATTTTCAAACAATTTTCAAACATGACCAAGCACAGCAAGATTTATGATATTACTGACTATATTTTTCAAAACAATCATGACATTTTTACAGATTTTAAGTGCCCTTCTGGTTTAAAATTTACACATATTATACTAGATTTGTGCGTTCAGTAAACTAATATACTGTATGTGTGTCAAAAAAAAATATTTTTTTCCCTCAGTATTCCCTGTTATGTTCAAAATTCAGTAATATATGTCTATTTTTATGGCCTTTGACAATATGCAAACTTTATTTTAATGTTGTTAACATGTTCTAAAATGCATAGATGCCTTCAGATTATGTGTATAGATAATGGACAGATTTTATGTTAATATTTTAATGTTAAGCATCGCCAAACAATTTACCTGATGACAATCTCTAAGACTAGAAAATTAAACAACATGGATCCAGCAATTACATCAAATGACTACAGTTCAAATTCCACTCCATCACCATTAGCCTGTAAAGGTCATATGTATTCTGTGTATTTTTGCATCCTTGTCTTTTCACCATTGTGTCAAATGTTGTGTTCATGCTATCATCAACCAAGTGTTCCCAACAATCCCAAGATGATGTCAGACTTGATCCCGCTCTTCAGTTCATTTTGTTTTTTGTAAGTTATGTTTTCTTTCTATTTGTTTTTTCATATTTTTCATCTGTTTTTCCAGTTAATTTTGTCTCAGAACCATGTCCGTGATTATGTTAATCAATAACTCATCTTATCAAATAACTGAATCTTTTCTAATTCTAAAATTCTTATCTCTTCTGTTTTCTTTACTCTGCTGTTTTGACAGCTGCATCAGCACCCCAGAATGCCATGTTTCACTAAGGATTCTCTTTCGGATGGATTTGTGAGTCCTTGTGCAGTTACACAGGTACAACACGCTTTTTTTTCATCTAGCATTGTTTAGCAATATTTTCCATTTTTGTTGTATACCTTTAAATTTAGTTTTTCCTTTATTTTTTAGATCTTCCATTGATTTTGCCTTGTCTTCCACTTCACATTCAAGAAAACTGATTCTGACTCAGCACAACATCATCTTGGGATACCACCTCTCATTCATGGCTTTTTTTTTTTATTTAACTTGATTATTGTGACATTTGTGTTTTCATATCATTTTTAAGGAACAGTGTGCATGTTTTATGTTTTATTTGCATTTAAAATCCAGTGTTAGGATGGCCTTTCCAAATAAGAATCATCTTTGTTTTCTTTTCTTGGTTATTTTTAAACATAAAGTCTCATGTTCTCTTGTTTTGTGCCTCTGTAAAGGATTTGTTTTTCATCAGTTTTTGGTTTATGTCATGAATCTACCATGCATGTTTTGCAAACTTCACAAAGGACATCTGTGGAATGGAGTGTAAAATAATGACAACTGCAGAAAGATCTGCTGACTTATATTTTTCGAAATTATATTCAAATACTAACTGGTTCACTGTGCTTAGGGGGCAGACTGCTTTGAAATATACGGCGAGTGCATTTTGTTGTGAACATAACACTATGTTGTAAATAAATGTGCTCTGAAGAGGCCATATTTTGTTCTTTATACTATTGAAATTGTTTTAGGGTTATTTCCTAAAATGTTTTTAGTTGGGTAAATATTAACCAGGATTTGTCAAAATAAATAAAAGATTCCAATTAGAGAGGGAGACTTGCTTTAGAAATAATATTTTTTTAAAAATGGTTTCCATGCACCCTTTGACTCCATCCATAGTAAAGGAGAAGTCAGGCTTCTGCTTTCCATCCACACCAACTCAAGAGAGATTACTAAATAATTATAACATAATTAGTAAATATTTGTACAGGTATTAATTAAAATGTTACCTAATACCCATAAATTCTTTTTTTATTATTATTCATGAATATAATCTTTAATTGGTAGATGCAAACAACAATTAAAGCTTTGCTCCAATTTAGATTATTCATTTATTATTATTATTATTATTATTATTATTATTATTATTATTATTATTAGTAGTAGTAGTAGTAGTAGTAGTAGTAGTAGTAGTAGTAGTAGTAGTAGTAGTATTAATAATAGTAGTAGTAGTTGTAGTAGTAGCAGTAGCAGTAGTAGAAGTAGTAGTAGTCGGAGTAGAAGATAAATTTAAACCGGATTCTTAGTCTAAATCTGTTTTGGGAACCATTTGGGTAAAACACCGCAGAGGACGTTGACTACAGCGTGCGTAAAAGTAGACAACTTAATTAGAGTTAATTAAATTATTCTGTTTCAAACGTCCTTAATTGAATTGTTAATTGAAAAACAGGACAGAATTAGAGTTTAATTGAGTCGATGTTACTGGGAACATCAATGATTTAAGTGGAAACCTCTATTATTCAGGTAAATCACGTTTAACATCTTCATCCTCATTATTACAAACGTGATAATAATTTTGGACAATTTAATATTTAGATATTAATAATGATAGTATACAGAATATTCTGTCCACAATGTACTGATTTCGTGATAGTTTTGGTCACTTTCTTTTCGGAGTATTGATTCTCCCTTTGGAAAATACAGCGCCTAACCACTTGGTGGCAGTATTAGTCTAATTTTCAATCATTTCTCCGGAAATTGATCAAGTGAAATGAACATTTGGCCTCTTGAGGAGGCCATAACTCCTCAAAAGTCTGATGGGTTAAAAAATAAAAAAATAAAGATACATTTTTATCTCAATCCACTATTATCCTACACATTTTTAATTAAATCCTCGTGGACATAAATCATATCAAAATAAAAACCTTTCTCTCTTAATGTCATAATTAGTTATAGTCACTCTGATCTCTCCAAAATAAAAGTATTGCTAAACTACATGTGGGTTAGCCGAAAGACATGAGAACAACTGAAAGATTAATATAGAAGTATTGTGACAAATTAAAATTTAGTAAGCCACAAAACTAAAAAAATCATCCCAAATAATGCAATGGTCATTTGTGTTTTTGTGTTGCAGGGTGAAGTGACTGCTTTGTTTAGCTCAACACCTATGTTGCAAGATCACAGATATTGGTATGATATGTGTAATATACATTCATTTTTAAACACAGAGCTTATCTGTTGGTGTGTAAATTGCTTTTTAAAAAATTATTATTTGGTAATATATATATATATATATAGGACCTTCAGACATTGTGGTTTATCTTACTTGTAAATAGGTCAACGGTCAACGTCTTCTGAGACTGAAAGTTGGTGGAGCGTTTCAGCTTTATAAGCCAGTGATTCTGCATTTCGAACAACACAGACAATTCATTGTGAAATGAATATCAGTGTAGCATCTAACTGAAGTATCACAACCAGAAGCCCTATCTCTGCAGATAGAGAGCAGCTTCCTCCCTAATGAGATGGCCTGGTTTAACTTTGCCAGGATTAGAGTAATAACACCTGGAAGCATTTATTTTTTGCATTATCCAGCTGGACTCAAACTCCAAAATAGGCAGTATGCAACATCAAGATAATAGATAAAAATAATATCTATAAGCATTAAATTAAACACAGGCAAGATAACATATTTGGTTGTCACGTTTTTCATGCTCTTCTGTGTTCCAGGAGGGATGTGGACAGCTTGAGTCGATGGCAATGTGACTTTAGGGATCAAATCAGAGCACTGAGACAGTGGCTGAAGAGTATGGAGATGAGTCTGCCTCCTGTCGACCCCAGGGTTCGTCCGGTTTGTGGTCTCTTCCATTTCTGTAGAATCATCATGCACATGCATGTAGACATACATCATCCTCCAATTCTTCCTTAGATTTTAGGAACCATTTGGGCAGAGAATCTGCCATCCTATGTTAGCCCTGTGGTTAGTATAGCTAACGATGGCAGTCACAATGTTGGCATCATCATGAGACCAGAGTTATAATGGCTCTCACCCAGAGTATCCTGCAAGTCTATAATTTAACAACTTTTTCCAATCCAGACAGGAATTCAGAGTGTGGTGGTAAGACAACAAGCTGCTAGAAACATTTCTGCACACAAGTTTATCCTAACCATGACAAATGCAGGAGCAAAAATGAAGTGGCCCAACAAAGAGGAAGAACTGGAAACAAGCCCTGAACCTTGTCTGCTTCCATGACAACAGCCAACATCAACGATCTAGAATGGAACAAACACAGCACAACCGATGTGGCTGTAAAAGAGCATCTCTCTGACCGTTAGCAAGAGTCAAGACTGAAGTTGAAAACTGCCTTGAGGATATTTCAACCCCTCCTTTTAATTTCTTCTGTTTGTCATCTGCTCTCTTCATGGTTCTGTTCTACCTTTTAGACAGGAAGAAAAATCTATCCAGTGGCACATGATATTGACCTTGTAAACTCTTAAACATCGTTTTGGCAACTGGAAAAATTCTCAGAAGAGGACAGAAAAGCATGAAAGAGGGAGAACATGAATTAATGAGTCATGGTGGTGAGCACTCCTACGTTACTTAATTGAGCATTACAAAAAAAAAGAGGGAAGGTATTGTTGGGATTTTTCAGAGTCAGACATGCTCAGACAGACACTTAGGTGGTCCACGTCCACTCCTGCAGGGACACTTCTTTAGGCCACCAGGGGACAGAGTGCCTGGGGGAATCAGGCTCCATTGTGCTGGGCTTGGGGAGCCAGGCTGCAGAAGTGCCTGGCAGAGGAGGCCCTTTGCACACATGAGCGCACACTCTGAAAAGGCATTATTAGATTCAGATGGGAAGAGCAGAAAAGAAGGCAGGAAAAAGAGAATCTTTACACCAAGAGTAGGGGGGATTTACCCCTCCACTGTAGATTTTTCATAAATACTTTATACCAATATTTGTTAAAACAGCCTGTAAAGGATACAGCCAGAAATAAACACAAATCTACAGCACCTGTTTGTTAAATGATTTGAGTGGCAATGAAATAACGTTCTTAGGGTGGTCAGCATGCATCCATAGCATGGTTGCTAATTTGGCCCATTTCTCCCGACATTATTTTTGTTATTGAAAATTTATAAACACTGCTGTGGTGATGTTCTTGCCACCACATTAACACTCAACTTTATTTATTTATTCAGTTGAATTGTTGAGAGAAGTAATTGCATTCATTTTGTCCTCAGTGTGTCTTGTAACACTCAATGGAAGAAACATCTAATGTAGAACCTGTTGACCTTTTAGGAAATTTGTATCTAGGATGTGCATCTGATTTAATTTTCTCTGTAAATGCTACATTTTGTCCCAATTTCTCTGGTGACTTCTGTGTGCAAAGTCATGTTTTGTCATGTGTGGTTCACTGGTTTGATCTTCTAAGCTGTCATCAAACTGCACACGGTGGCAGAGCTTTGTCATGGTAATACTGGTAGTCTGGTTTCAGCCTGAGCCTGAGGGACTCGTTAGTTAGCAGCATGAACGAGGACATCCCTCTGCAGTCCCCAGATAACAGACTTGTCAACAATCACCAGAGAGTCACACCTGCTCCTGAACACAGAGCAGACATGCACTGACTGGTCTATCTTCTATCAGCTAACTTATGAATCTACCATTTAGATTCAAGTCAAATTGACAGTCTTTCACTTTTGCCATCAGGTTAGGGTCAGAAGTTCTCCTCCTTTGCATTCCTTGCTCCCCTGCTCACCAGGATAAAGGATTTCTGTGTCCGGTTTCCCTGGCTCTCCTGCAGATGCCGCATCCTAAATAAGCCTTGTACACACACACACACACACACACACACACACCGTACAAACAGGAAGCAGGGGTGAGAGATCACAGTTAATTATTCTCTCTGACAGTTCACAAACAGCACCTCAGCACTCTGATTGTCATAACCTTTAAGAAGTCAAAGGGGTGTTGTCTTCGTTGCTGTGAATCACCCGGAACTCAGTGAAAGACCCCCGAATGGCAGGAAAGTAAACTTGTTTATTCTCCACACTTAAGATGACATTTGATGGCTGGTTTGTTCTGTTTGACGTGTAAAATTGACTGATCATCAAGCGTTTTAAATGATCTCTCTCGTAAGAGGTTTCCAGGATTTTCTGTATTTATTTATTTCCTGTTTGTGTCAATGAAAGACTTCCTTTGAAATGGGTAAATCCACCTCTTCCTGAAGGGAGCAGTTGAATCAAAAACGATGTTGAAGCCATGATTGTGATTTGTGGGATCTCGGCAGCCAGTGTGGAGACTCAGTAGGGAAGCCCATCAGCTTTTCATCCCGTTTTTCTTCCTGGAAAAACTCTAAATGATAGATGACATTGTGGTTGCTGAATGGCTTCTGCTTTGACCCTTGAAGGGACCCCCTGGTTTTTTTCCAAGTCTCGTGAAGAGGGCTAATTACCATGTTCTGTAGAGGGAACCATTGAGGTCTTATTTAATTTGAAAGCAGCACAGAGGTTGAGATCGCATAGGAGGGGAAAGGTGGCCCCAAAATTAATCTTTTTTTTAACTGCATCTTTGGAGCAGAGGACTTGTGATCGAATTTTGGCTCCTGGTGGACTTTTATTTACAATCCCATTCATTTCTTTACCAAACTATGTCCACTCCCATTATCGCATGCATTTCACAAGCACAATGAGGACTTCTGATGAGGGAAAGATCAGATTTTTCTCTCTCACTTGCTGGTTATTGTATCAATCCATTACCCAGCATGGCACCGGCACTTCCATGAAATTAGCTCATGTCCTGCGTTGAGGTGCGTGCAGCTCTTGTGGAATGGAGTTGAAGTTGTTTTTTTTCTCTGTAAAATCATTACTGCTGAGGGGGGGTGCTGGATCAAGTGTCATGGGCTGTCTTCCTGGCAAAGCAGGGCCTCTTTACGGCAGCTCCTTTTAGATATAGAAAGGGGATGGGGACTGTTGGGCCTACTTGATCAGAAAACTGAGCTTAAGCATTTCTTTAGCTAAAATGCACCATATCTGTTAAAAAAAAAGTGAAAAAGGAATTTGTAGTAAAGTTAATGGTGATTCTTTTTATACACACACAGATGTATATAAATAATTAATATTAAATAATATAATAATTTTAGTTTTTTTTGTCAAAGTTTGCATAAACTGGGGTTAGTTGAGTGGTAGGAGGTTGAATGCAGGCCACCCTTTAGCAGCCTTCTCCAACCCAAAGTTTAACAGTCGCTTTTACAACCACCAGGATCTTTAGCACTCAATCACCAGAGTTTACAACACTTCTGAATGAAAAGCTCTGTAGATTATATGATGATGGTGTTTTACAGAGTTTGAGGCATAACAGAATCAGTCTTTTCAATTTTTTAAAGCATTTAAGTGACAGAAAATATTTTTATTGCTCAATTTTTACTATTTATGTTAACAAAAACACTACTCTCAACATTTTTCACGTTCTTGACATCAATACACTATGTTTGGTGCAAAACAATGAAATTTACATGCTAATTAATGCATTAACTCAGCTTCATTAGGTCATGAATACACATTTAAATAATCTACAAGATGCACACTCCCACAATGTTCTCAAGAAAACATCTTTGTTAACAGGGTTATGCTATGCTGTATATGTGATATTTTATTATGTTGGTGTACTTCCATGATGGAATGACAAAATAGATTTTTTTCCCTCTCCATTTTATCACTTCTGGCTGCACTAGCTTTTATTGTATCTTGAAGAAAAACTACATTTGGGGGAAAAAAATCAATAAGGTAGTCTTAATAAGATTCACTGTTCTTCATCCTTTTGGTCACAGTAATATCCACACCTGCCTGACCTTGGACTCAAGGCTGGTGCGTGACATTTGTCTGCCAGTGTGTGCCATTCTGTACGTTCACACATGCTCGCATTCCCTTGTTGTAGCAATAAACTGATTAGTTGCTTGGCTGAATAAGTACAGCCAGAATAGTAAAAATGAGGGGGAATTTAGGACATAACTGGTCTGTGGTACCAGGCTGTTATGTCACAAGATATACAGATTCATCAAACGACCATAGCTATATAAAAAAAAAAAATACTGTAATCCAAGATTATCTGCAGATTTTTATATATTTACATAAAAACATGTTTTTTTTACAAATTAACTGTTTACATTGAAATCATACGAGCATTGCCTCAATAGGCCATATTTGTATTGCATCTTGATTTGGTGATCAATATTGGTCATTTATAGCCTTTTCAAATTCTTAAAAAAATTGCTGTACAAATTCTGTTCGCACACACTTGGCGTTCCCATTTTCTTTGGCAAAAATTGTAATATATTGCAAATAATGAAGGGTAGAATATAACCACAGGGGTCCTTCCTTTGCCAAAACCACACAAAACACTGTTATGCTCTCTGCTACCCATGCGTGCATCTCGACCCAATGGCTGGAAATGAGTTGCACAGTAATCTGAGATGTTTTACAGTAATTAGACATCTTTGTTGCCACTGTGGAGCTGGGGAAACTGGTGCACACTGAATGGGCAAGCAGAGACTGCAAAAGGATTGGGGGTGAAAATGCGCTTGTGGGTGGGTACAACAGGGTGGGTGTGGGTACCTCCTTTTGTAGCTTGCACTTCTCTCTCTCCTTTGCCATGGAGAGAAGGAATGGGCTGAGGCAGCTGTCACTTAACATGTGAATGTTTCAAGGGCAGCCCAGGGTTCTTTTGAAAACTCCCTTTTTCGCAGCCCCCACTTCCCCGCACCCATGCCATTTTTCAAGCAGAAGAGCAGCATGGAGTTTTTGAGCCACAGTCAGACCTAGAGGAGGGGCTTTGTGGATGAGAAGGGGGGTAGAATAAGCTTTGGGGAGGCAGTGGGGATCTCTTAGGAGCAACCTGAACAGCGGCTCTGGCACGAATGCCCACACCTTGTCTTTATGTAGAACTGGTGCAATCTGACCTCCACGTGAACGCCGCCGGTGTTGGCTGGGAACTGTGGGAGTTTAGCTGAGCCGTTGGAATACATTGTCTTCATCTGGGCACACCACCCCATCGGCAGCATTAACAAGGAAGGAATTCCTCTGTCACTGCTCCCACAACAAAGAAGAAAGGGAGAGGAACGGAGCTGGTGGGAGGAGAAGTGAAGTAAGGGACAGGGAGGGGAGGGGAGGGGAGGGGAGGGGAGGGCATTGTTTGTCTGTGACTGTGGGCAACAGAAAAGCATGAGTTATCAGGGCATGTGTGAGTGTGCTTAGAAAGCGTGTTTGGATGTGGGCATGTGTGAGCGAGAAGGCTTGACTGAGTATGTGTTGGAGGGGTAAAGTGGGTCTTTGCACGCATGTTTGTGTGTATGTGCGAGGAGTTTGGGATGTTGGGAAGCCGTTCAAAGGATGCTCAAACAAAGCTGGAGCCCCTCTCCCCTCCCTTCTATCCTTTCTGAATAGTGATTGAGGACTGGCTGGATTCCTCTACTCATGCTGCTTGGCTCAACTGCAATTCAGGGTAAGTGTGACTCACGTAAGCTTCAAACCGCCAAAACCGCCTGAAACCCAGGACGGATGGTCAGATAGTTTCAATACCGGCTGTGCTGATCTGTAATTGAAGGAACCATGTGACTGAAAGTTGTGCCCTAATGTCTTGATTTAACCTGATCTTATGGCAAATGGAAGGCAATAACATCAGAATGAATGGCTCTTTCAGGTATTTATTTGTTTCATTTTCTTCAGCATTTTTAATCTCCCAGAATTCAAATCTAAAAACACAAACAGGTATCCCAGGAATTAGCCTACTGTCAGTGTTTCTTTTTAGTACATTTTATCCAGTACTGTACCTTTGTCTTGTGTGGTTAGAGGGACCATTTTTAAGCTAAAATGACTTACCGTGGAGAAGATCCTCCCAAAAATATTATGGGTCTCAGGGGCTAATGCACAGCTGCCATTCTTAATTAGAGACCACTACCATGATTACAAGGTCTTCTTTTAGAGACAGGCACACACACACAGCAGTGACAACATCAAGTCCTCTGCTGGTGTGATTGATGATCTCCGCACCAAATTTGCAAAAAAAACAAAAAACAAAAACCTAGTAACCTTTGTCTTGCATATTTATGACCCCAACAGTGTGTTTGTGATTGTAGTCATTTGATAATGGACCGAGGGTGTGTATCGTAAATCATGTTGCGATTGGAGAGTGGGTTGAATTTAGGGCCATTTTAAAATAGGTTAAGTGATGGGATGGTTAGGTCATCACCCAGAGTGAAAATGGTGGAGGGGTGGAGTGGTTCTTCTTCAAGTGTAATAATGCTTTAAAGTGAGAGGTGCATAATTGTAGCTTGAGGCAATTTTAGAGGGTTTTCCTGGTTTCATGTCATTGTCGGATAATGTATGCAGTTTATATTCTTTGACGTGTGTTCCAAAACATGCTTGCAGATTTTTATTAATTCATATATGTGAGGTCATCGTCTGAAGCAGCAGACTAGTAATATCTTTTCTTTTTTTAATGAACACTTCCTGGTAGTGTAGCATATGGACTCTAATGGGACTACTCAACATAATCACGCATGCATTGCTGTGAGGACACCGTAAAGGCAACCGTGTAATTTAGCAAATGACCACATGCGGCACAGTAACCGGAGAAGGCACGCCCTCTCTGTCGAATTGTTAACCCATGTGAACGCAGACACTCTCTGCCCCACTCAAGAGACCACTGGCTGCTTGTCCTAACCCTAACTGGGTAATCATTGATCGAGAGGCTACAGCTTTGTTTGGCCACTACTCTCTGATCTGAGGGTGATCCCCTGTGGATCTCCCAGCTGCATCATCTGCTCTACAGAGACATCCTTAGCGTGAGTGATTACTTGTCTCAATACAGTGACCTTCCATATAAAACTGGGATGCGTTTGAGAGTCTCATTTAGCTACATTTCTAAGAAAATTGTTAATTTGTTTCTGTGGCTGCAGATTTTTCTTTGTATCATTTCCATTATGCTCTGTGTGCAGCATAACTTTACCAGCCTGTTTACATGAACCCTCACATTAGAAAAATGTGACCTCACATGCAAACAAAAATCCTATCTTGTATGTTTAGCCAACATCCTAATTTCCAATTTGTTGACCCATATTGCCCCCCCACAGATCTTTAGTCACCAAATGTGACCTCAGGTGACCTGTGATTTTCTGAATGGGCCAGTCAGAGCCTACCTCAGAGGGCGTACCCAGCTCTGACGGGAACCCTGCCTGCAGTCTCCTGATGGCCTCACCTCAGCTCCTCTAGGCAGACATAATTGCTTTCACCTTTAACCTCTCTGTCAAAACAATAAAGGCGCTGAGCTGTGGGGGAGACAGATGGGTGGACACAGTTTGAGATCGCCATCTTCACTGAGTATATTTCTGTAATTATTATAGCTTGAACAATCAATATATTAAAAAGAGAGCTGTTTGTTTAAAGAATGCAACAGTAACAAAATATTGACATCAGGATACAGAATAGGACAAAGAAAAAGTACTTCTGCTGATATAAAATGGGATATTAACTGCACAATCTACTCTTGGCTTGTTACCCCGTGTTCCTACCCCCCACTTGTTTTGACCCAGGAGAAATGAGGCGATGTGGCTGTCATATTTGATCAGATCGCTAACTGGTTTCCCAGGACTGGTCCAAGCCAAGTTAGAGAATGCTGGCCACTTGCCACTGCTTTTTCGTGCCAGGCTCAACAGTGGGATCCTCAACAAGCCTGTCTCTTTGATTTCTGTGAGATAGATGAGGAGCATGTGCTTATGTGGTCTGAAGGAAGACAAAGAGACAGCATATCTCCAGGCCAAGTTTCTCTACTGTAGTTGCCGCTGGTTGTTGTAGTTACTGTACATGGACAATGGTGACTGCGAGGTTTAGGAAAAATAATGAATTTGGCTTTATTGGATTTTATTTGGATTTATTTTTGATGCTTGGTTATCCACAGACATGTTATGCCAAACTGCACTTAATTTTATTTTTTAAAAAAAGCACTTTTAAGACCCCCTTGTCTTATTTTAGGTAGCTAAAGGATCTCCTGCATGCATGGCCGAGGGGCCTCACCTCGCCAATTACTTCATTAGCCTCTGGGCTGAAGGATTATGGGTAACCTCATCAGCCGGCCCAGTTGCCTGGGCCAGAAATCAAAGCACGTCAGGTCGGATGAGGACTTTCTAAAGGAGTGCTACCAACGTCGAAGAGAGTGGCAGCCCCAGGAGCAACATGGAGACACAAAACCAGAAGTGGCCATCAAAGAGAAAACACAAGAGGATACAAATGCAGAAAAGGAGGTGGAAATCACTAAGGAGGTGCAGGACATTGACATTAAGAAAGAAGAGAGGGAAGAGAGGTCTTGTACTCCCATTTCAGACAAAACCCTCCACAGTTCTCCTGCTTCCACAATCAGGAGTACGAGTACCCTGGATAACGCCTGGCACAGCACCCCCTCTCCAATAAAATCAAGAAATGGGACACTAACAAGGAGAATAGTGCCTGAGTATGCCAGATCCCCTCTGGCTCACCCTGACAAGACTGCTGCAGAGAGGAGGGCCAGCTTCCAGAGGAGGGACTCCAGAGAAGGAAGCCCCTGGTCCTGGAAGACTCTGGCATCACGAGAGGTCACAGAGGTCACAGAAGTGACAGAAACTATTATAACTGAAATTGTGGAAGTAACAGAATATCCAGCTGGACAGAAGGGAGGAGACCCCATAGTAACCAGAACTGTTAGAGTCCTGAATGGTGCTGCAGAGGAACTCGCTGAGGTTTACAAACATACAGACCTTCAAATACCTTTTTCATTTCATTCTTTCCTTCACTCATCTGTATTCAATTTCTGAGTTATTCTCATCAAGACTCTTCAATCCATGGAAATATTCTGCCATTTTTCTCACTTTGTGATTATATTAAGTACTTGGTTATTTTATTTTTCAGCTCCAAAGTAATGGACATTCATGCTCAGACCAGGATTCCAATTTTCAAAAGTGGAAGGTATGCTCTTACAATGATTCAAGTCAATACTTCAGATTAGTTGAAATTATACAGCCCAAATCAATCAGCTGTGTTTGGTGTGTGGGTTGGGTGTGACACAAAGCTCATGGGGGTTAACTGTGAAACCAAATTCATTTTTTAGTTATTGTCTTTTTTTAAGGGGAAGACAGCTGCACTAGCATTGAGGGATGCATCAACAGATTCTGGCACTTTTCTCCAGAGTGTGGACACTTTACTCACATGGGTCTGTGAAATCGAGGAGCTCAAAGCTAATCAGAAACCTCCATCATCAGAGGTCAAAGTGGTGAAAGCACAGCTCCAAGAACAAAAGGTGTGTTATCTCCAACATCACATCACTATCTTTGTAGTGCTACACAGAGGTTCACCTCAGTGCTTTACCTAAACGGTGCTGAGGTCAGGGAAATGCTCAAATAACTTCTTTTATCTATTCAGTCTTAAATGGGTGGTGTTCACAGCCACAATGAGCTTTCAGTAAGGCTTTTGTGGACACTTCCTGGAGGTATGGAACAAACAGGGAAGACTCACCTTTCAGCTGTAATCACATCTTTTGTGGGTTTTTGGGATGATGTAAAACCTTTGTGACTGTAAGCTGGACTCATGAGTATCAGTTTTCTGACAAAGAAAAACAGCAAACAAAGCTATAAAGTATAATGGATATTTTAAAGCCACTTATGGTAAAAGTTTTTAATTACATATATATACTGTATATGTATATGTAGCTCTTACAGCGACTCCTAACTGACCGAAGGCGCAGTATGGACACCATAATGCTGGATGGAGTTCAGCCAGTGGATGCTGATGGAGACGAAGGGGAGCAGATGAAGCTCAAGCTTTCCACTCTCAAACAGAAATGGAAGGCCTTACAGCTAGATGCAGAGCAAAGGTCAGTTGCTTTTCCTGGCATTTAGTTGCCTTTATTTTGTGAGGAGATACGATGCAAATCTTACCCAAAGATATTTTTGTTGCTCGCAGGAGAGCAGCTTTGGAGCTCATCCTGCCCAGGGCACAGCTCTTCCAGGAGGGAGTGGACAGTCTACAGCAATGGTTCATGTCTGTGGAGCAAACCTTAGCTGAACTAAGAAATGCAGAAAGAGTGATGCTACATCTCCCAGAGGCCACAAATAGAGCTAAGGTTTGAGAACTCCCATGCATGAACGGAAGAGGTCTACGTACAAAGTGTGTCTGTTATGTTAAAATATCACATTTACATGTCTGAAACATTTTCACTTAGGCTGTTGTTGAAGAGATTCAAATCAAATCTGCCGATCTTGGGGAAATACAAAAATCAGGGCATGATCTGATGAAAGCACTTTCAGGTAATGCTCATTCTATTTCATAGATTTTATTAATGTGAATAGCTGCATTAAATATCGGGGTGCGGATATGCCTTGTTTCAGAGGAGGAAGCCCAGCAGGTACAGGAGAAGATGGACACTCTTCGTATTCGTTGCTCTGTGCTGAATCTGAGCAGCCTGGATGTGCTCCAGAGGCTGGAGCAGGCCCTGGAGGCCTCCAGTCGTTGCACCTCAAGCCAGGAGGACCTTCACTTGTGGCTGGGCCGCATTGAGAGGGAACTCTTGGTGGCTGCAGGAGCGCAAACGCACACTGGAGATGCAGTACTATGCTCGGCTGAGAGACAGAGGGTAATGTTCTTTGACCTATGCTGAGGCTTTAGTAATTTTGAGAACTCTTTTCAGTAGAAATTTTATTAGCACTTAGCTAACATGGAATATATTCTCAGCTGGAACAGGCAGTGGTAAAGGAGAAGACTTGGTTTGAAGGCACAGCTCAGAGTCTTGAAAAGCTGAAAATCATTCATCTGGATCCAGAGGACATAGCAGAACAACTCTACGAACAGAAGGTCAGAACATTACTTATGATATACAACATACTACTTAAAAATAAGTTAAATGTAATTGAATTTACTGTGTTTTGAATATTCTGATGAACAGATTTTGGCAGTGGAGATTCTCCAGCACAGGTTTAATATTGAGAAGATGATAAAGATTGCAGAAATCCTGCTAACATATAGCGATGAAGGAGAAGCAGGCACCTTGCAGGTATTTACTTATTAAACACAATAAGTCAACAGGCTGTGAAGTAAGATTATGAGTTTAGTCTTTAGACTGGATTTTACTGTCAACTTTCTACACAGGCCCCATTAGAGGCTCTGCAGGAACAATGCAACATAACCACAGCCACCAATTCCCACGTAGTCCTGCAACTTGAGCACGCTCAGTCACTTCTCCTGCAGTTCTCAGAGGGTCTTACTGAGGTTTCACCTTGGCTTAAGGAAACTCAAGCCCTGATTGGACAGCTCTCCCTTAGCACAATTAGCTACGAGGCATTTCGAGAACAACAGGACCTTTTGCAGGTAAAAAAAAAGGGAAGAAAAACACCTCTCTTTCTACACTCACCTTTGCTCTTATTATCACTCTTTACTTTTCAACAAAGAGGCCCTTTGATACTTTGCTTGTCTGACATTGTTCAGACCAATGATAGAAGCTCCTTCATAACAGGTTATTTTCTTAATGGTTGTTATGCTACTGTTGCAGTTTGTTGGAAAAATTGAAAAATTTAGTTTGATTTAGTTTAATCTTACCTTATCTCTGTCATGGATTTCAGTCATAAAAAGTTCTGCAATCTGCATTGTAAATAATACTTTCTTGCTCTCTCCCTTGCTAAGGGTCTGAGGGAGTCTATAGCAGAACATCGACCCTTGATTGCCCGCTTATGCTCCTTGGCAAAGCGTTTGTCAGAGCTAAACCCCACACAAGGGGAAGACTTTTGTCGAAAGGCTACTGAAGCTGAGGAGCAGCACAGGGCCATCCGAGACCGAGTGAGACAGACGGCCAAACTACTCGAAGAGTCTTTGCCTCGACTCACCCAGGTAACTTGTGTAATCCAAAAGAATGTCAGATCAGGCCTGCTAGAGGTACAAATTACTTAAATTATTCTGTATGTTTAGCTGAATGAGAGGATGAGCATTCTCAGAGGGAGTCTGGAGAGGCTGCACAGTCGCCTACAGGCCCCCAGCTCTCTTCAAGGCCTGACCCCAAGGATCCAGGAGCAGCTGCAGGACAACAAACATTCCCTGGATGAGCTGTTAAAGATGGAGCTGGGCCTGAGCAGCATCAAAACACATGCAGAGGAGCTGCTGGCTAACACGCAGGCTGCTGGCGATGGAACAGTCGGCACTGGTAATGCACTGTTTTGAAAACTTATCTCTGTTTTACACATGGGAGGCTAAATCCACAGTATGTCTTTACAATATTAGCCATCCAGGAGCAAGTATCCAGCCTGACCCAGATGTGGAATGAGGCAAATGTTCAGGCCCAGGAAAGAGAGTGCTGGTTGCTTAAACTGTTGGATTTGTCGATGAAGTTCTGGAGTGATGCAGGTGACATCACTGTCGCCCTCACTGATACTCAGCAGGCAGTGATGGATCTAAATGCCAGTCAGACAGACTCCGAAACAATCCGGCAAAGCCTTGAAAGCATGCAGGTCTGTCTGTTCCTATTTTCTGCTTGTCACATACACAACAGTGAATAAACTCTGTTTATCCTTTCTTCCTCAGACTCTGAGGGAGGATATTGACAGTTTGCAGGGAGATCTGGACACCCTTGGTGTTTTGGGAATGGAGCTGATGTCATCATGTGGAGACACAGACAAACCAGATGTCACAAAGTGCCTTGATGAAGTAAGAGAAAATGGGAAATAAATTGCAGCCGGTAATTTTGTTTTGGCTTGATTTGACTCTTCTTTTCGCTGTCCTAAAGCTTTATTGCACGTGGAACAGCTTGAGCAAACTGTGGAGTGAATGTCATAAAAAGTTGGAGGAGTCCTTGCAGCTGGCTCTAAATTATCAGGACATTATGCAGGTGTGTGGCAATGCAGTAGATTCTACTTTTGTGTGCACAGCCATTCTACTACATTAACTGCTCTGTGCAACTGATTGTGTGTTACTCATATGATTCATGGATCGATATACGAATAACTCCTATAATCCATTTGTATTCCATTGTGTGTTGCTCATAGGGTCTTTTTGAATGGCTGAAGTCAGCTGAGCTACGGACCACTGAAGAGTTTGTGATAGAAAACGACCTGGAATCAGTCAAAGGGCAACTATGTGATCTGAAGGTGAATTCATAAACATATGGTAACAATAATATACGGCACAATACATGCAGGTTGTATGTTTTATAACAAAACCTCAAATGACGACTTAGGTTTATGTGCCCCAAAACATATGCCGTTTCCCTCAGGAGTTTAAACGGGAACTTTACCAGAAGAAAATAGAGATAGAAAGTCTGAACCATCGCTTCGTGTGCCGGCTGTCTCCTGGCTCGGAGCGTCCAGGCTCTGTCTCTCCTCTGTGTGATTTCAGACAGCGCTGGGACAGTTTGGAGTCTGAGACTGTTGGCAGACAGGTGAGAAGATACAGATATTTTCCACGAAATTAAAGTTTTAAGAAGGAAATAAGAAGGTTAAAGAAGATATATGTATAATTTTTTTTTTTTTTTTTTTTTCTCGTGCTGCCAACAGCATCAACTGGAGTGCGCTTTGCTGGGTTTGGGTCAGTTTCAAAACACGCTGGATGAGCTGCACACTTGGCTTTCCCGGACCGCTGAACAGCTGGAAGGCAGCAGGCCGATTAGCATTGACCTGCAGGCGTGTGAAATAGAGTTGGCCAAACACAAGGTTTGTAGTGGCCCAAATACATCAATACATTGTGTCAAACTAAGGCCTTATGATGCTACATTGTCATAGGGGATATTTTAGTGGTAAAAAACTTACTGAAAGTCTGAAGGTCTTACAAAATGTTACATACTGAAAGAATGAAGGTCACATACATACTCTGCCATTGTGTTTGCTGATATAGCAACAGTACTCACAAGACATATCTGACAAAAATATGTGTAATATTGCGACCAAAATCCCCTGAGCTCATCTAAAATAAAATTACATCTGATTTTGATATTCTTCAAGGTGTTGCGTAATGACGTCATGTCCCATGTTCGAACGATGGAGTCCGTGAACCAGGCAGGCAGAAGCCTGCTGGAGGTCGGGTCTGGGGACAGTTCGAATGGTTTGCAGGCTCGGCTCGTGGAGCTCAACGACAGCTGGGAGTTTGTTCGCTGTGAAACAGAACGCAAGCAACTGGAACTGGAGAACAGGCTGAGTCAGGTAAGAAGGCACAAAAGCAAGTTTATTTACCTGTGCCAGAAATTAGAATGTAGGATTTTCTTTCACACCTCATCGCTGTCATATCAGTCATATGAGGTATATGTTTATTAGTTTGTTTATTTGATTTTATTTGTATGTTTATATGTGATAATGAACTTCATTATAGTCCTGACTGTGTTTTTGCCAACATCTTGTGCAAAACAGAGCAGATCTGAGTGCCAAAATAAATCACTCAAGCTTTATTTAATAGAATTATTTTGACACAAGCTTGATTTTTTTTTTAATTAGAGCTAGAGTGGAATTTGTCATTTTTCCCTCTTGTTTTTCTTTCTGTTTTTGCAGGTGCAAGATGTTACCTTGGAGATTCAGGATCTTCTGCAGTGGTTAGACAACACAGATCTGAGATTGTCATCTTCTAAAACCATGTGGGGTATGCCGGATTCTGCAATTGAAAGACTCAATGCACACTTGGTAGGATTTATTTGTCAAAATAATTGTAAATCCATGCAAGAAAGTAAAACTTTCTAAACAAACAAACAAAAATACCTCGTTGGCCATTATAGGAGTTGTGTAATGAGATGGATTCAAAGCTCCACACATACACAGATGTGAAGAATGCTATCAACAGGATGGTGGAGAGCAGCAATGTGGTCCATGGATCGAGCACAGAACACAGCCTGTCCATGCTCGAGCAGAAATGGACATCTGTCTACAGCAAAGTCCAGGAGCGGAAGGTAATTTAATTATAATAATGACTCATCCTGATAGTGTCACTGCTGATTACATACATGCATTGTGATGTTTGGTCCATAGGCGAAGCTTGCAGAAGGACTCAATCTGGCCAAGGAATTCCACAGTAATGTGCAAGAGCTTCTCTTAAAGATGTGCAAGTGTGAAGAATCTATTGGTCTCCTTCCTGCTCCCAGTTTTGTTCTGGACACAGTTTGTTCTCAGCTGCAGGACCACAGAGTAGGCCTTGTTTTGAACTTGTCCTATTCTTTTTTTGTCTGAAGCACTTCACTGGCTAATGAAACACCTTTTCATATGCGCAGAAACTGGTGAGTGAGGTGAACAATTACGGCGAGGTGAGGAGTACAGTGGAGGACACAGCTCGCAGACTCACGGAGCTAAGCAGGAAGGAAGACTGTGATGTCATCCACAACTTAATGATGATCGTCCTGGACCGCCACAAAAAGCTACAGCTGCGTGCTGCAGAAAGAGGCAAAATATTGGAGGAGGTCAAGAAAAATGCCAAACAGGTACATCTGTAAATCTATGCCAGCGTAACTGGATGTTACCTGACTCTGCAAGGTTGCTGTGTGTTACCTTTCATTTGTATATTTCAGTTTAATGAATCTTGGTGTCTGATGATGGACTGGATGATGGGGGTGGATAGGACATTAGACACACACAAAGAGATTGCTGTGTCCCATGAGGAGATAAAACAACAGTTGACTGAGCAGAAGGTGCAGTAGCTGTCGTGGACGCCATGACCAGGTTACCAATGTACCATCTTTGCTGACTCATTGCTTTTTAAATAGGGGTTCCAGAAACTGCTGAGGTCAAAAAGGCCCATGTACGCAGCCTCACTGAAGAGTGGACGCAGCCTTCATGGTAGGGCTCAAACCAGCCAGGATCGGCAGCATCTGGAGAATTTATTGGCTGAACTCAAAGACACATGGGACACTATTAGTGGCAAGTCCATGGAGAGGTAACAGCTCCTGAATATTTGAGTTCTTTTACAATTATATTTGTTTGGAACTCGACACACATGGATTTTCTTTCAGACAACACAAGCTGGAGGAAGCACTACTATTCTCAGGACGATTCACTGATGCTCTCCAGGCCCTGAATGACTGGCTGTACAGAGCGGAGCCCCAACTGGCCGAAGATGTTCCTGTTAGTGGAGACAAAGACATGGTGCAAAATCTGATGGATAAACACAAGGTACAGCACATCACAAAAGAAGTTATAATCCATATTACTGAGGATCCTGTAGATTTGTGATGTACAATTTCAAGGGTTTGATTGAGAATCTGTCTGAATCTGATTTTTAGGCCTTCCAAAAAGAGCTAGGGAAGCGAGCTGGATGCATAAGGACCCTGAAGCACTCTGTGAAGGATCTGACCAGAGGCAGCACGGCTGATGGTCACTGGCTGCAGGAGCAGATGGATGAACTGGAGGGCCGCTGGGAGACTGTTTGCAAACTGTCAGTCAGTAAGCAAGACAGACTGGAAGCTGCACTTTTGCAGGTACTCCTCACTGGCAGTAAACATATAGGGGTCATCATTATTTGAATTATTTGAATGGAGATGGCAGAAATACTTTGTAATGAATAATGAGCTTATTTAACTTATTGAACCGCAAAAACATTGAATAGTTCATGCTGGGTAGTTGATCAGCTGCACCCACTTGGTCGTTAAATTGACTGAGGGAACCTGCAGCTGCAACCCAGTCAGTACGGGTGTGTCTCATTGGCTATGTCATTCAGGCACTGTACAAAGGAAATAATAATACAGAATCATTCATAAGACAGAAATGATTGACAGGTATCATGTCCCACCCTCACCATGGTTAATATGAATGAGGTGGATCATCTTCGATCATCGCCATGCATGTCATCCAGTCATTCTATCAATGAAAATTTGTCAAGTGGGATGTGTGTGTTATTTGCTTGTGTATTTCTGCTCCATAACATGATGGTTGCGGTCGTGAGCTAAATAAATAAATCAAATAAATAAAAACAGACTGGAAGCTGCACATTTGCAGGTACTCCTCATGTGCAGTCAATATGTAGGGTCATCATTATTTGAATAGACATGGCAGAAATCCTTTTTTTTTTTTAATCAATAATGATATTTTTAAACTTATTAAACAGCAAAAACACTTAATAGTTCATGTTGGATAGTTGATCAGCTGCACCCACTTGGTCGTTAGGTGCGCTGAGGGAACCTGCAGCTGCAACCCAGTCAGTACAGGTGTGTCTCATCAGCTGTGTCAGACAGGCTCTGTATGAAGGAAATAACACAGAATAATACATAATACAGAAAATATGGTGATCAAGCTTCATAAAGTTCATTTACTGTACCAACCTAGTTTGGAGCCATTTACTGAGAATCTCTTATGGGAAACTCAGTTAATATTAAAAGGTAGATTGATTTTTTGTTGTTTGAGTGATTGTGCAAGAAAATGAACGTTCAAAAGATTGTGATCAGTTTTAGAGAAACCCAGAAGTGGCAAAAAAAAATACAGTATATCTCTATTGGACAAATTTTATCCAGGCCGAGTGCATCAAACCTTACCCTATAGTCAACATGTAGGGTCATCATTATTTGAATAGACATGGCAGAAATACTTTGTTTTTGTTTTGTTTGTTTGTTTTTACTCAATAATGAACTTTTAAAACTTATTAAACAGCAGAAACACCCAATATTTAGTGTTGGGTAGTTGATCAGCTGCACCCACTTGGTCGTTAGGTGCACTGAGGGAACCTGCAGCTGCACCCAGTCTGAACAGGTGTGGCTCATCAGCCGATAGTCTATAAGAGGAGGCTCTCGCCACAACGCAGTTGTGTGTGTGACACCAGAGGATCAACACCACTAGTTGGTTCTTGTGGTTAATGTGTGGCTGTGTGTTGTTTTGGGTTCCCAAAGCCTACTTGGGGACTTCTGGTTTTGGTCTGCATATGTGAATCATCTTGCTTAAGGGTGTGCTACCTCAAACCAAAAAGATGGGAAGTGGTAGCACCACTCTGATAAGACTGGTCCTGTGGAAGTTTTCTCTGAGGCAGGAACACTTGTTTAAGGGATGACTTTCATTTGGGGAAATGATTTGGCTGGCAATAAAGTCACTGCCCCAAAATATAATGTATATGATAAGGTTGGAATAAAACCATGGGATAGCAAAGTTGCACCCTGAGATGTGCAATGAGCAAAAAAAAAAAAAAAAAAAAAAAAAAGTTCTGATGGCAGTA